>JAVDBV010085672.1:0-11258 GCA_032619315.1 Piper longum | reverse complement strand
TGTATGTATGTGTGTGTGTATATATATATATATATATATATATACACACACACATACATACATACATACATACATACATACATACATACATATACACATACATACACATGCACATACATACATACATGTAATGACTAAATAATAATAATTTTGAAGTAAATAGATAAATTAATTAAGGATAATCAAATGCATAAACATGTAGAGAATAATGGGTTACGTAGTGGTTAATTAGTGATATGATTAAACTTAGTAGATACATGTGTTTGATTTTCCGTAAATATTAATATTAATGATAATCTTATGATAGTAGCTAGTTAAGGCTTTTATCATGTCACCCTGAGATATTAATTTATAAGTTACTCTTAATTAATTAATTAATTAAAATCAATTGTAATATATTTTCCAAGTAATATTTAGACTTGTATAGATTTTACTTTGAGTATATTTTGATAGTGGGTTGCCAAAATAAAATTATGACAGGTTAGGATACTATTTATTAGCCATAGTGTTCGCGATTAATTATGTAATAATTAAGATATGCATTGAGGACATTATAATTAATTGTTGGGATTAATAATTATAATTTTATACATATTTTAATAATTATCGACAGCATTAAATATTACACATGTATTATTGTTACACTCGTGAAATTAAATTAATCTTTTGCTATAAATAATTATTTAATTAAATATTGAGCTATTATATGGTTCTGTGTTGGCTTGTATAACTTGGATTACTATGATTTGATTTACATCATTATTAATTGTTGTACATAATACTTATCATTTGTTTTGAAATGTAATTAGCAATTACATTATATTTATTAATGTTTAAGGGTGTATGACTTTTGATTCTATTTATTTTACAAATCAGTGAGGTTCTAATAATTAAAATATAACAACATTACAAATTGATATAAATTATTTCAAGTACATGACTTTATTTTAATTAAAAATGTGGGTTGAAATGTGGTTTACTTGTTAGTACAATTTATTTGCTATTATTGGTAGAATTACCATCGATTTAAATACTTTATTGGTATATTAATTATAAAAATAAATTGATTATAATTTTACTTGATGAACAATTATTTAATGACATGATTAAATTTTCTCCTTGTTATTTATGGCTTGGTATGATTGTATAATTGGATGGTATACATTTCTTAAATAATAAATTATTATCGGGTCACTTATGAGTCACTAATTAAAGAATAAATGATATATTTTATTGTTGTAGTGCATGCCATCATCATATCATTTTAAGGATATGTTTAAGAATTGCACATGTTAACGTATAAATTATCCGTGACACCTAGATTATGATTTCTTTCATGTTCATGGTTTGTCCAACAAGTTTCAAGTCTATATAACTAATTGAAATGTTATATATTCTTAGTTGGCAGCCATGATCGGCCTCAGTTTAAATTCGACCACCGTTTGTTGAGCACACTCAGGGCAAAAGAATTGACTTAGCTCGATACGGGGCCATACCTTTATATATATGTTCCCCGTGCCAAAAAGGCTGACATGGAACGATGAAACAAGATGGCTAATGACTCATTAGACACTTGTAATATTGATAGAGTGACCCAATAGCAAATATCAAGTAAGTATAGCCATGGGTTACGTAGCGTGTATATGTATACATGAGATTATAGCTGAACTAGGTGGCCACCCCTATAGGCATAACTGGAGCTTGACATATATTCATAATTATTAAAAAAATTCAATTAATGATATTATAAAACATATTGACTTATTTATTATAATTATATGATTTAGCATTTTTATCACTAATGCAGAATTGCCCCTACGCATATAAGCATCGATGGATGGGTTAGAGTTGAGACATTTTGAAGAATTTTTTATTAAACTCTTAATTTTTATTTTAGTTGTTATTATACTTTTGTTTGTTTGCATGGCCGGGGATTTCAATTCGTTTCTTGAACCTTAATTAAATCCGAGCATTAGTTATCTATTATTTTATTTTATAACATGACTTAAAATTCAAGCCTTAATTAATACTTTGCGTTTAGATCTATTAATGGTGATAAATTGAGAGAAAAATAAATTTTGAGGCACTTAAAATAAAAAACTCGTGCTGCCAACGGTCAAATTTTATTGAAAACTTTCCCTCCCTCCCTAAGAATACGAAATACATTTTGACCTTCTTCTTCGTATCAACCGTGCTCTCCCCCATTCACAGCCTCTTTTTGAGGTAGATCAGCCTTGGCGCTTCCTCCCATACGTGTAGCGCCGGGGGATTACGAATGGGGTGCTTTCTTGGCTGCTTTGGCTCCGGCGATGATGTGGGTCGCCAGAGGTCCAAGAAGAAGTCACTCACCAGAAGTCCGGTGAGCTCCTTCTCGAATTCAGTAATGGCATCTATCTCTTTATTACTTCCTCTTTTCTGATTTTTTTGTGAATGTGTTGCTCAGAGTTGTCGGAATTATGAAGCCCTGCGGCCAGTTTTAGAAGGGACGCCGCCAGTGACAGAGACCCCGCTTCTTGAGAACAGGTGAAAATTTGATTGTGTTCTTGCGGCTTTACACAACCTTGTTTGCAATTTTAAGTTTACATGGACATCTTTACTTAAATCTGAGCAATGTGTGTGACAAAACAGGGAGAAATCAGAGAATTTGAGTTTCAACCGCAAGAAGAAAGTAACATTTCATCTGAATGTCAACACATACTTTGAGGCATCAAGAGCAGTGGCTCCGGTTTCGGATGCGGATGGTGACATGGAAAGGGAGGGTGGACAAAAATCTAAACAACTCGAGCAAACTCCTTTAAAAGATGGCTCTACTCAACCAAAGAAGCTTTCTTTCCCCAAAAACCATCGGTACCAGAATAGTGTGGTTAGCGATGGCGAAGAGGAAGAAGAAGACTATGACGATGTGGAGGAGGACGATTTTGAAGAAGCAAGCGACTTAGATGACTATGACGACATGGAAGGAGAACGAAAATTCGAGATCGTCTCTGCTCTTAAAACTGAACAAGTAATTTGCTCAAGAACTATCAATGATGCTACTGGCAGCACCCGTGACAGAAGCCAATACATTCACGCAGTTTTGAACCCAGTGGAGAACCTTTCACAGTGGAAAACAGTGAAGGCAAAGCCTTCTGCAGTTGTAAAACCCAGGAAGAAGAGCATCAATCTTGAAGAAGAAGGACTAGACTTCATCCCTTTTCCATTCGAGGAGCCAACCTTCCAAGGTTCAAGGCCTAAGGAAACAGTAAATATGGAAGAAAGAACGTCTGCAAAACCTGTTGTGGCAGTTGATGCTAGCCTTTCAAATTGGTTAGCTCCGTCATTGGCAGCATCGTTCCAACATATCAAAAGCTCGGCAACCACTTCTAGTAAAAGGCCCGGTGATATATCCATCCTTGGATACAGCTAGGATTTACTGGTTAATGGAGCTATCAAACTGGAAGAACACCCAAAATGAAAGCTTCGGAGAAGAAGAGAACGGAAACTAGTTTTTGTTTGTGTTGAATTATGGTTTTATTAGCAGAAGAAGATTGATACTTAGTTGTGTTCTCAGTCAATTTTTGTTTTCTGCGGGGAAAAGGACGAAGATGTGTGCAGCATAGTCAATTAAATCTTATTTATCCTCAAGTTTGTTAGAAGTGTTGTTGACTGTGATACATACTGATCAGTGTAAAATGTATACGTTGTGGATATGTGTACAACTCTGAGTTGAAGGTTGTTGATTTGCTGTATTAGCTTGTTTGATTGTTCAATCATTCATTCAGATAATTCTTTTGATTTGTTTGTTTGATTGTTCATCCATTTCCACTTCTCTACTTCCAACCCCATAGAAGCAATCAAGTTGGTGTAATAATAACAATACTAGTGAAGAAGGAACATACAAAAGCGGTGTCTTCCCCAATGTAATTTTGGGAGACGATATAGATTTTGAACAGCTAAAATAGCTGCAAATCAGGGTCTGATCATACAAGTGTCATCCCTTGCAGAGAGGACACAAGAACCACGAGTAAAATAGCTGCAAATGAGGGTCTGATCATACAAGTGTCATCCCTTGCAGAGAGGACACAAGAACCACGAGTTGTGTATGGCAAACAAGATGGGGAATGGAAAGGTTCCCTTAATTTCTGGAAAGAACAGAACATCCACAAGGCTTTAGTGTAACTTTCAGGCATCGACTTTAGGGACAATAATATGGCATGTTTATCCAATCCAAAGCACCATGTAATCGACTCTACGGTGTTTGTTCCAACATAAATACAAAGAATATATATGAATCATGCATGTACTAAAAAAAACATGGTGCACGATGGACTTAAATTTTTTTAATTGAATAAAATTAATTTAATTATTATAATTAAAATTTTAATCACCTTCAATTAAAAAAAATAATTCAATCACAGTACTTACTATATCCGGGGATGAAACTGAAGAGACTTCAACGGTATTAACGGTCTTTTCCTCCTCTTCCATCCATGTCAAAAATAACCAACGCTTTTCCCTGTATTCACTCCCTTCCTCACACCAGACCAGACCCTCTTCTTCCTCCACCATCTCCTCCTCCATTGCCATCGCCATCTCCGATGGCCTCGAACTCCAGCCGCTGTTCCGTCTCCTCCCAATCCCGCCGCGACTCCCTCGCCTCCATCTCCCCCTCCACCTCCGGCACCTTCCCCGACCATGACCTCGACTGGCCCTTCGGCCGCCTCGACTCCTCCCTCGACCGCCACGACCTCCGCCAATCCGCCTACGAGCTCTTCTTCGCCGCCTCCCGTTCCTCCCCCCGCAACCACCACCCTCCCGACCCCGCGTCGCCGCCGCCGCCGCCCCTGCTGCCGCCTGCCTCCACCAAGCCACTGATCCAGCCGAGCAAGCTGAAGAAGGCTCTCGGCCTCAAGCCCGCCTGTCGGCCCAGGTCGGCCTCCGGCGGCGGAGGAGGGCTGCCTCGGCGTCCGCTGACGGCGGCGGAGCTGATGCGGCAGCAGATGCGGGTGTCGGAGCAATGCGACAACCGATTGACGAAGGCGTTGATGAGATCAGGGCTGGGGAAGATGGGGCGGCGGGCGGAGACGACGGTGCTGCCATTGGAGCTCCTTCGACACCTCAAACCCTCCGACTTCAACGACTCCTACGAATACCATATCTGGCAAAAGCGGCAGCTCAAAACGCTCGAGGCCGGCCTCGTCCTCCACTCTGCCGTCCCCCTCAACCCTTCAAACGCCGCCGTCCCCCGCCTCCGCGACCTCGTCCGCTCCGCCGACGTCAAGGCCATCGAAACCGGCAAGAACTCCGACACCGCCCGCTCCCTCTCCAACTCCGTCGCCGCCCTCGCCCGGCGCGGGAGCGGCGACTCCCCCTCGGAGATCTGCCATTGGGCCGACGGCTTCCCGCTCAACCTCCACCTCTACCTCGCGCTGCTGCAATCGGTTTTCGACGTCAGGGACGAGACCGTGGTGGTGGACGAGGTGGACGAGCTGATGGAGATGATGAAGAAGACATGGCCGGTTCTGGGCATCGACAAGGCTGTTCACAATGTGTGCTTCACCTGGGCGCTGTTCCAGCAGTTTGTGGTGACTGGGCAAACAGAGCAGGACCTGCTTTGTGCTGCCATTGCTATGCTGGGGGAGGTCGCCGACGATGCGAAGAACGCCGGCAAGGAGTCCGTCCAGTTCAAGATACCAATTGCTTCCACCTTGAGCTCAATGGAAGAGTGGGCGGAGAAGAGGTTGATGGATTACCACGAGAACTTTCACAGGGCAACCGTCGGTGCCATGGAGAATGTTCTTCCCCTCGCTCTGTCGGCGGCGGAGATACTCCATGCCGGTGGTGGTGACGGAAACGACGGCAGCGACGAAGGTGGTCTTTTGCTGGACTCCACGGGCAGTCGGGTGGATTACTACATTCGATCTTCCATGCGGAATGCATTTGCTAAGGTACAAAAGTTCGATCCGTAGACAACACCTATCCAATCATAAATCTATATCTATCTATCCCTCAAGTAGATTATAATGATAATGACTATCAAGACGATTTGAGTCTAAAAATAAAATAAAATAAATGGTTTTATCTGATGCATAGATGCTAGAAGCTCACAATGCAGCCAGTCATGGATCCGAAGGCGAAGAAGAGAGGAGTGAAGAAGACGCCATGGGTGAGCCTTTGATTCAGCTGGTGAAGGAAGCAGAGGATCTTGCAGCAAAGGAGACGGAAATGTTCACCCCCATTTTGAAGAGATGGCATCCAATTCCAGCTGGGGTAGCAGCCGTGACCCTTCACAACTGCTACGGAGTTCTTCTCAAGCAGTACCTGGCTGATGTTACCATCCTCTCAAATGAAGCAGTTCATGTGCTACAAGCAGCAGGGAAATTAGAAAACGCCCTGGTTCAACTGGTTGAGGAAGACTCTGCAGGTCGCGAGGATGGAGGGGAAACCATTATGAAGGAGATGGTAACCTTCGACGTCGACATCATAGTCCACAACCTTATGAAATCTTGGATTGAAGAAAGACTTAGCAAGATCAAAGATGGCATAAACAGAGCTAAAGACACCGAGGTAAGCTCCTACCTTCTAAGTTTCTAATGGATAAAGGAATTTAATTAGGCCTTCAGATAAAATATGGCAAACTGTGATGATCACAGACATGGAACCCAAAATCTAAATCCGAACCATATGCTCAATCGGCGGTGGAATTGATGAAGATGGCCAAGGACACTGTGGACGACTTCTTTCAAATCCCAGCTGTCGTGTCGGAGGACATGGTGCAATCCCTCGTTGCTGGCCTTGAAAACCTGTCGCAGGAATACGTTACCTTTGTTGCTTCCTGCGGTAAATAATTCATTTATCATCTTCTTTTACATATGATTTTCCTTTTGTTACTCTCTCGGTGGTAGAAAATATCAACTACTATAAATTAGTAGGGTACAACCCCGAATTATCGAGACGAAGATTTGTTGTTAAACTCCAAATATGAATAATCATAGCTATTCAAAGTATGTTCATTTCAGTAAAACCCCGTTCATTCTTAATTGCACTCTACTGATTAAGATATAGAAGTCGAGCACCAAAACTTGTTATTTTCTTCTGCATGGATTCAGATCATACATTAGAATTTTAAGCAGTACAAGATTCATATGTTGCGTAAAAGATATAGGAAGACGAAGATGACGACGATGATGAGGACAACGATCATTTTCATACTGCGCAGGGTCTAAGCAGAACTACATACCACCTCTGCCACCATTGACTAGGTGCAACCAGGACTCGAGGATCAGTAAGCTATGGAGGATGGCGAGACCATGCCAGTCGCCGTTGGACCAGAAGGAATACTGCTCCGGCGACGTCCATAACCCTCGGCCGTCGACGAGCAGAGGCACACAGCGCCTATACATCCGCCTCAACACACTCCACTACTTGCATGGAGTGCTCCACTCTTTACACAAGACCCTCTCCCTCTCCCTCTCCCCCCGTTCTCAACCGCCGGCGCATAAACCCCGCCGCCGGTTCTCAGCGGCCGCCCCCTCCTACTTCGACCTCGCCTGCGCCTACATCCAGACCGCCACCCACCACGTCGCCGAGGTGGCCGCCTACCGCCTCATCTTCCTCGACTCCAAATGCGTGTTCTACGGCAGCCTCTACGAAGGGGAGGTGGCCAAGGCCCGGATACGACCGGCATTGCGCACCCTCAAGCAGAACCTCACCCTCCTCGCCGCCATCCTCATCGACCTAGCACAGCCCATGGCACTAAGAGAGCTCATGAAGGCCTCCTTCGAGGCATTCCTCATGGTACTCCTCGCCGGAGGCCCAACGCGCACCTACCTCAGATCAGACTACGACATGATTTCGGAGGACTTCTCCAGCCTCAAACGTATGTTCTGCACCTGCGGCGAGGGGCTGGTGGCGGAGGAGGTGGTGGAGAGGGAGGCGGAGGTTGTGGAGGGGGTGGTGGCCCTGATGGGTCAGGCCACGGAGCAACTGGTGGAGGACTTCAGCATTGTCGCCTGCGAGGCTAGCGGGCTCGGCATCGCCGGCGCCGGCCAGAAGGTGCCCATGCCGCCGACCACCGGCAGATGGAATAGGACTGATCCCAACACCATTTTGAGAGTTCTATGCCATAGGACAGACGAAGCTGCAAATCGGTTCCTCAAGAGGACATTTCAATTAGCGAAGAGGAGATGATGGGATTGTTAAAAATAACTCCCTTTGAATCTAACAGGCAATTTCTTGAGAATTCTTACCTTTCCAGTTTTCACGAAGAAGTCACCCATCACGACCACGAATCTTGCCACTTGCCAGTGCTTAGATTAACTTAAAATTAAAATCTTACGCCTTATAATGAAACAGTTAAATAATCCCTCGTTAGATTGTTCATTGTTGATATAACTTACCATATTTAGTAGCTCTAACAGATTACAAAATTTCCGATAAGATAGAAAATGTGACCAGTCAAATCGCCATGGAATTGGAAGTACTTGCCTAGCAAGCACATCCCCCTTCAGCCCTTCTCATCTCAATATACGGTGCTGTTCCGGAAGAGCACCAACAAGTCTCGATACAAAAACTATGCCCAAGACAAGCGAAGAAGAAGCCCCGCTAACGGTTATCCTCATCACCAAAAGCAATCTGCCCACAGTGCACACACAAAGACAGCCAAAGAAGAACATTTTATAGCAGATTTTATTCCATATATTAGAGTATGGAAGGATGAAGATGTTGGGACTTAGGACAAAGAACGCATAGTTCCTCTTTCACACGCAACAACCTGTTAATACGTGCAATTATATTAATGATATGTAGCTCATTATCATACTCGGAATATTAAAGAAATCTCGGAATATTAATAGAGGTGGCTGTTAGTTATTCTATGGAGGATGAAGGGTCTCAAAGCTTCTCTATAAATTGAGCTTCATTTGTCTCATTCTAAAGACAAGATAAACAAGAGAAAATATAAGCAAAAGAAAGATAGAGAGTGAGATATAGAGATAAAATAAGAGGGAAATAATTCACAAGTTTAATCTTATACGGAGTGTTGAGAGAGAGTGAAATCTTGTAATCTCAATAGTATAAGGTGTGTGAATTATCTTCTTGTACATCTTTATATGTTTGATGATTGTAATCTTTGGTTGAAGTAGTGAATTGTTCGTTGTTGCCCCGTGATTTTTGACTCTCGATTGAAGGAGGGTTTTCCACGTTAAATCTCTGCTCTTTTGTGGTTTTGTTTTATTCTATTTTTCAGGCATAATTTTCTCATATCTTGTCTTCGCTACTGTTGATCTCTAATTTTGGGGATTTTTCTCAACAATTTACGCCGTCTGTGTGAATTTGAGTCTCATTCAATCGGATCTTGATTTGAGTGGGGTCATGGCGGACAGTTCCAAGACTGGGAAAATTGAAAAATTTGATGGAACAAATTATCAATAATGGAGGATGCAGATTGAGGATCATCTATACGAGAAGCAACTACATCAACTGCTTGTAGGTACCAAGCCAGAAGCGATGTCAGTCGAAGAGTGGGCATTATTGGATAGGCGAGCCTTAGCCATCGTCCGATTGTGTTTAACACAGTCGGTGGCGTTTAATGTCTCAAAACAGATGACTGTCAAAGGGTTGATAGAGGCATTAGCTAGTGTTTATGAGAAGTCATCGGCCTCTAACAGGTTATTTTTGTTGAGGAAGCTTGTCTCTTTAAGAATGCCCGAAGGTAAATCTATTGCTAATCATTTGAATGATTTCAATAAAATTTGGGCACAACTTGAATTCGTGGAGTTGACATTTAGTGAAGATATTAAATCTTTAATATTCATGTGTTCTTTGCCAGAGAGTTGGGATACGGTAATTACAACTATAAATAATGCATCAAAAGAAGAACTAAAGTTTGATGAAGTGCTAGGTGCAATCTTGAATCAGGAGATGATGAAGAGAAGCATGGTAGATAGCACATCGTCCATCTCGGGCACAGCTTTGTTAGTGGACAAAAGCAAGGGCAAAGAAAGAGGAGAAGTCAAAGTAGAGGATAAGCCTACTTGTTGGTTTTGTGACAAGGAAGGACATATAAAGAAGGATTGTCCCGAGCGAGTCAAGAATGTAGCTAATATTGTTGATGGTCATGAAGAGAAATTGTGTTTATCTGCTCATATTGATTACAACATAGATATATGGTATATTGATTCAGGTGTTTCATTTCATTGTACTTCTCACAAAGAATGGTTTTGTGATTTTGTCAAAAGTGATTGCAGATATGTAACAATTGGCAATGGTCAGAAGTGCAATGGTGAAGGTAAACTTATTCTCAAGGAAGTCAGGTATATACCTGAATTAAAGAAGAATCTTATATCTGTTAACAAGCTGGACCAAGAGGGCTATAGGATCACATTCGAAAATAGTCAGTGGAAGATTTGCAAGGGAGCATTGGTGGTGATCAAGGGGAAGGCTGTGGCACACTTTACCCATTGTCTACCAAGGTAGATCAATTTGTTTTTTTGGCTGCTGAGAAGAATGACATAACGATGTTATGGCATAGAAGGCTTGGTCACTTGAGCAAGAGTGGGATGAGGATCTTACATTCCAAGAAGATTTTGACAGATATAATTGATTCTAACTTTGGTTTTTTTGTGAAGATTGTGTTTTTGGTAAACAGAAACGGGTCAGCTTTACAAAGGGTGAGCGAGAGATGAAATCCAAAAGGTTGGAGTTGGTTCATAGGGATGTTTGGGGGCCAGCCCAAGGTAAATCTTTTGGAGGTAATTTCTATTTTGTTACCTTCATTGATGATTTTAGTAGGAAGACATGGATCTACACTATTAAAAAGAAATCAGATGTCTTTAGCATTTTCAAGATATGGAAAGCCCGAGTTGAGAATGAAACAGGTTTGAGATTGAAATGTCTTCTGTCGGATAATGGCGGAGAATATTGCACTAAGGAGTTTGACTCCTATTGTTAAAAGCGGGGGATTAGAAGGATCAAAACAGTGCCAAAGACACCACAGCAGAATGGGGTGGCAGAGAGAATGAACAGGACCATCCTAGAGCGAGCGAGGAGCATGAGGGTTCATGTTGGGCTCCCTTTGCATCTTTGGGTTGCTACTGTGGATATAGCTGTTTATTTAATCAACCAAAGTCCATCAAGCATCTTAGATGGAAAAATACCGGAAGAGGTATGGTCTGGTAAGAAAGTTGACTACTCTTTTCTTAAAGTCTTTGATTGTATTGCATATGCACATATTGACAGGGAATCAAGAAAGAAGCTTGATTCAAAGTCTCTCAAGTGTG
>JAVDBV010085667.1:0-10401 GCA_032619315.1 Piper longum | reverse complement strand
AAACCTAGGATTTTTAATTTCACTTAGTGCTATATATGATTAAAGTTATAATTTTTACCAATGAATTGAAGATTCGAATCATTAACCACGGGAATTATTTATTTATGACATCTCTTAGATTCACCATAAACTTATCATTCACACTCAATTTCTATATCTCTATGAAATTGCATATGCAAAATGATACATTAAGTTCTGCCCTTAACAGTTACCCAAGACATATGAGTATATCTCTATCTCATATGTAAATCACCCAAAATAGATGAACAAAGGCTATTTTATTCAATGACAAATCTAATCTTTCGATTTCTAGACAAGATTAAATCTTTAAATCAATCAATAGGTGGACAATCTAATGATAGCATTAATGAATAGAATAAAATAGATGATCCAAAAACACAATCACATAAATAAAATTAATAACCTTTATTAATCCATGCACTAAGTTTCATTGAAAATCCTAAAAAAGAATTTACTCCATAAAATATTCAAATAAACTCAAGAAATTCATATGTGATAAGAAAGACATCATTAATTACAAAGAAAAATAAATTAGAATAAAGAAAAACTCTTTTCGAGAAAGCTAATTCGTCTTCTGATCTAATTCCTTCGTCATTGCTCTCCCTGTCTTTCGAGCCGTCACTTTCTGCCGTTTTATTATTCTCCTCTATAAAACCCTATTTCAGTTTATAAATGATCCAGCTAAATATTTCAAATGGGCCCCACCATGCAACAATACCCGGATCGCTACAATACCCGGGTTGTTATTACTGTAGCGACCGGGTTAAACAGTAACGGGTTAATGAACAGTAACCGGGCCGAGTTGCTACAGTGTCGTCCTTCAGGAATTCACTTTTTCGCCGGATTTCTCTCCAAATTTGTTCCGGCTCATTTTCTAACTCTTGTACCTTAATAAAGTAACATTAATTAGCACTCTTTACACCAAAATCACAATGATTTCTCACATTATTAATAATAAATAATAGACTCTTAAACTAATAAAACTAAAGTAAAAATAACTCAAAACATGATAAAATTCAACATGAAATGCAAAGAATAATAACTCTTTTACAGAGTTATCACACGCCACCTGAATCATCTCCATCTCATCTCTCCCTCACTACATGCGCAGCCAACATGTCTTAATAAAATTCCAGATGACTCCAATTCGAATTCGGGCCAACTTTGGACCGGTCGATCGACAAATTGTGAGGCAAATCGAGGTAACACCAAAACCAAACTTTGGACCGGTCGATCGACAAATTGTGAGGCAAATCGAGGCAACACCAAAACTAACATGTGTTAGTGAAGTTTCAGATGACTCCAATTCGAATTCGGGCCAACTTTAGACCGGCCAATAAATTGTGAGGCAAATCGAGGCAACACCAAAACCAACCTTAGCTCTGATTCCACTTGTTAGGCAAGTGGCTTACAACAGGTTCACGGGCTTCTCTTAATCTAAAAGTTAGCTTAAGAATTAAGATTTTCTCATTAGTCTATATACAAGTCACCAGTTACCTCCAAATGGGATATGAGATTAACCCAACATATACTCGTATGTGCTCTCGAGTGCTCTCAAACTCAAATCAACTAGGGTGAATTAAATTTGAGGATTGAGGCGGTGAGTTGAGGGTTCTCTCTACCATGTGATTGAACTATTATCTACAACGTGACTATGTATAATTTTAATTTGATTCGAAGCAAGTTACGCTTGTATATTCTAGGTTTATTAAATTCAACAACCTTCATAGATAGGTTTGGATAATCAATCTCCTTATCGCGCTTGGATAGGGCCTTCACTTCTCCCTCTTGGATTTCCAAATTTTGACTCCGTCCTTGGGGCTCTAATCATCTACCCATCCTGGTTTCTTAAAACGACGGCACAGATAATATCCTAAACCTTTTCGTTTGAAGGTGTAATGGATTGATTCATGATGCGTCCTTGCCGATAGTCACAAGGCTTGGGAGTCTCATGTTGTTGGTACTCCCTCTTTCAAGTTTATCCTCCAGATAATTCAAATCAAAACAATTTGTTGTCCAATCGGGCTTATATATATGGCACGGTCGATCGATAGAAATACCCCAACACTTCACCTTTGCCATATTTAAAACCATGCATGAGATTTTCATCTCGCACGGCTCCTAAGTAATAAAAAGAATTCATCTTCTTTCGCATAATATTGTGACATTTTATTGCTTACAGCATTTTCAAATCAATAATGTTTTATAATTTAAAAGCCAAAGTCTAATAAGTATGCGATCAAAGTTTGGCACAGAAACAAGGTTGCTTTTCTTGAGCACAAAATTCGTACTCTTAATGAGGCTATGCTAAATTTGTCTCCCCAAACTCCGAATTTAAATCCCTTCTAGACATTCAAAGTCTTACCTGAAACAAAAGAGTCGAGATAGCTCCATCTTGCTCGGAGATTTTAATTCTAGATTTTTTTTTTCAAAAAGCTCTCCAAAAACGCTCACCTCTCCTCCACTCGTAGTAATGTTTTCATCTCTAATTTTCGGCAAATTGCCAGCTTTTTATCTGATCATTGGAAGCTTATCCTCACCAGTCTTACCCCTTCTCCACCGAACTTTCATGTCCTTAACGCGCTTTTCAAGCCCATCATTTCCAATGAACGAAATGCTAAATTGGTTTTGCCTTCCACTCTCTCTGAAACTGGGTCTGCTGTGATGCCTTTCAAAAAGTTGAAAGCTTCGGACCCCGACGGTTTCCCTGCCGAGTTTCATCAATCGACTTGTCCGTCCTGTCAATTTCTTTTTTATCCATAAGCACTTGCCCAGGCAAATCAATCACTGCCTTCTTCTCCCTATTCCCAAATGCAAGGGATCAGACCGTGTTGATAATTTCGGACCTATTAGCCCATGCAATGTGCTTTACAAGATTATTTCTAAAATTCTTGCAAATCGTCCGAAGGTTATTGTTGAGAAGTGTACTTCCCCATTTCAAGTTGCGTTTGTCTGGGGGAGACATGATGGGAACAATATTATCCTTAGCCCATGAATGTGTTGGGAAAGTTATGTCAAAGAAAAGTAAAAAGAAATAGACTGCTTTGAAATTGGATTTCTCAAAGGCTTTTGATAGAATTAGGTGGGCTTTGGGGTTTTCGGAGGTTGGAGAAAAATTAAACCACAAGACCACCCTCAGCAGAAAGTTTCTATCCGAGCACATCACCACCATATTCTGATGTATTAAAGAAAAACAATTTACCGGAGATGGTTATCGGATTTCCATCTCTTAGGATTATCTAAGTGCTGTCCGATTTGAACCAAACAACTACTTATTCAGCAAACCACAAGAAGCATTGTACGTCCAAACTTAAGTGCATTCGTAGAACACATTGCTTGAGAAGTTAAATTCATGTATAGGATAATTGGGAAAAAGCAAAACAACAGTTCATATAATCTCTGCAGCACATTTACTCTGAATACCACATGTGTATAAACAAGCACAAACTAAGAGGATTTACGCAAAAACAAACAGGTACTAACCATGCCACTTAGCAGCAGTAATGCCTACACAAGCAGATGCAGTGATCAAATCAACGATAGTAAGCATTCTCCATGCTCGTTCGTTTTTCTAGTAGTAAAAAAAAAACCATAATTTATAACGGAGTTCTGAGCCCTCCTGACATGCCCCAAAAGAGATCTTGGATCATTATTTTCGAAGGGGAAGAAACACGATATCGTCATTCAACAAATGCCTACTTCTTCATCGAAATCTGTGCCTATTTCTAAATCAAATGTTCGAAGCCAGAGAACCGTCAGCTGAGAGAGGTGGCAAGCCAAGAACCATGACCCACCGGGGAGACGGTAAACTGGTGGAGGATGGCTGCTCATCTTCTCGTTTATTTTCGGATGAAGTTTTTGCAAAATGTATTTGACTTGGATAGGGAATCCACCCTAATAATAATGAAGCATGGCAGTGGTAAAAATCAATGAGGAAAATACATAACTCTATCGACCTGCACTGCATGTAGATAAAAAATGAGCAGACGTCTCATAATTCTTCTACTGACACGCAAAAAGAGCACTTGGAAGGACAACTACGTTTTTCAATGAATGAGCTTCAAATTGCAAAGACAAACACGGGAAGCTTTTCGTGCGTCAATCCAATCCAAAATGTATCAAAGGCATCAATTAACGAGACATGGGCAGACTACTTCAACACAAGCAAGGATTGAATTGCAGGAAGAATGGGATGCAATTTACCTTGTTAATGTGTGGTTAACATCGGAAGTTGCAGAAAAAGTTCAAGCGTTTAGCTTTGGATCAAGCAAGACAAGTAGTCCGAACTCCAAATTCAGCATCAGCCAACTCTAGGATTGATGACCAGGCACTATAATCAGACACTACTATGGTGTAATTGCCTAAACAAAAACGAGTTTACTTAGTCAGTAAACTAACAAATATACATACACATTCTTACTGGTTTGGCTGCTTATAAATACTTATATAATATGCAATACATTATGGGGATTGATAAAGAAAAGGTAAAAAGCTCTCAATCTCATGCATTTACTCCGTCAATCTTCCTCTTCTTGATTGAATCAAATAGTGATGACTTCTCCTTGGTACTTGATTTTGCAAATGGGTT
The DNA here is from genome assembly GCA_032619315.1 of Piper longum. NCBI lineage: Eukaryota > Viridiplantae > Streptophyta > Magnoliopsida > Piperales > Piperaceae > Piper > Piper longum. The sequence goes on along the minus strand of JAVDBV010085667.1, from coordinate 5,792 downwards.
TCTCGGCCTCTGTAGACTCTCACCATTCTCCATGTGCCTACCTACATTTTCATTTAAGCTTGTAGCCATTTTTCCTCCCTCTTTCTTACTTGCTTTGGCTTCTTCTCTCTCGTTGGATGCCTTCACAAGCAGCTTCCTTGCCTGGTGACACTTAACTTCATGCGCATTATCAGTTTTAACCCCAGCACATTTCTCGCCTGTGTCTTCCAATCCTCTCTTGCAGTTCCTCTCCTCTTGCCCAAGTTTCATGGATGGGGAGGATTGCAGGGTGGAAGTTCCATCACAAGGCAAACTCGCATCCAATCCCACAATATTACTGACAATTCCCGCTGATGTTTCACTCAACAATTTTTCCTGTGAATATACATGAAGGTTGCAGTGTCTACAAAGCCACATCTAAGATGCAGGATATAAGTATAACAGTGCAATTTATTAGGAAGCCACAGACATAAGAAGCTCACCTCAAGCATGGCATTGAACTGCTCAGCCAATATGGGAAGCTTTAGAGCAGTGACAAGCTTGATTGCCCCCTTCAAAGATTTTTCCAATGACAGTAGACGTGCGAGCTCAACAGCCCTGACCAGCTTATCACCTAATGAGATCAAATGACATTTTGAGTTGATTGTAAATTGATATACAGTTGATTACCAACAAAAACAACTATATTTGATAGCAGTTCTAACTCCAAATTTGAAAACTTAAAAATTAGCACGAAGTTTCCACCATTGCAGCAGTTGGCTATAAGTCTCAATATACATCTGTCCAGAGCTGCTTCAATATTAAAAGCCTCATCATCGAGCTCGGTTGCATCTACACCTATCCTTCCCGCTTCTTCAATTTTCATTTGGATCTGTGAAGTTTGTACAAATAATAAATTGAGATGTCGGAAAATACACAAATATGGAGTTAAAAAGTGACAAGTGCAGACCTGAGAAAGATGCAAGCTGTTCATCAAGAATTCATTTTCAAGATCATTAGGCCCCAAATCAGAAGATGCAACCAGAAATGATAGCGGAAATACAGAAAGAACCGGCTTAGGAACAGCCTGGAAATTCATATAAAAGCTATTAGTTTCCCCGAACAACACTGTGTCCAAACCAAGGCCCTAGCAAAGCAAATCGCACCATCGGATATAAATCTGGAGACTTGCACACAACACAAAACAGCTTGCTTTTGTTCAATCCCACAACCCAATAGTTCTCATCGTCTGCCTTCTTCTCTTTATTAGCACTGCTCACAGCACTCATTTGTTAGTGAGATAATAATTTAAGATAATCATTTAATGGCAATCAAGAACTACCTAAAAAGTGGTATCCAGCTGCCTCCAAACTGATGAGTAAAAATTCGTAGGATTCCCTGGAGAAATGGACAAATTCTGTTACACCCAAATACGAAAAGAAAAGTCCACATCCACCTTTGCAAAATTTATATGCACATGCAGCGAGTAGGCACCACTGAAAGGAGTACAGAACAGACTAAGCCAAGATTCAAACCTTAGAATCATATGAACCCAACTGCCCTTCTTCGCCAAAGCCAAACCATGTCAAACATGAGCCTGGACTCAATGGGAGATGACTTTTTGTATGCAAGGACTCTTTGTGAACATCATAAACGTTAAGTTCTAGTACCTGCAATTCAAGCAGAATAACTACTGACGGGGTGATCCAGGCCATCAAAATGAACCACCAAATGAACAGTTATGAGAAAACTATCAGTACCACTTTTAAATGCTTACTTTCGGTTTACATGATAAAGCTAGTAGATGATGATAGGCAGCCAAAAGCCAACTACTTTTATAATTTCAAACTGAAACGGCTATGAAACTTTGAGTATATATACCTGATCACCTGCGTACGAACAGTCAGAAGCATGAGTGAGAACTGCAAGCAGATCCCCCGAGCCCACAGCTGTAACGACTGGTCCAGCAAGGGAGATAACATATTTCTAAAATCAAAATTATTCATTATTAACAAGTAAAAAGCTCTAATATACCATATCAATCTACACTGAGTAGTTTGAGTTCAGACGAAGCTTAATGATTTCTAAATACTGAAATAAGGCATACCTGTAGCCCACCGTGAGAAAATATACGAAGAATATTGAGATCAGTTGCAGCGGCTACCCAATCTTTACCGAGAGCAACAGCTTTCACTTCCTCAGCTTCAAATCGCATAGACCACTAAATTTGCATGACTTTGCAGGTATCAGTACATTGAGATCAGTAACCCAATTTCACTGTTTATCCATATTAAATTTAAGAGTTTGTATTTTGAAGGACACCTCACTATTATTAGCCCAGCTACTGAAAGGGCGGTACATGATAGTGCTCATGCTCTTGCCACCCCTTCTTGGATTTGCAAATACACTTCCACTCTCATTTAATGCCGCCATGGTGAAACCAAAAAAATCAGTCATGGATGGAACCCGAGGACCACTTCCAGTGTCGTGGAAATCAACCTGCCTCATAACAATGAAAATAGCAAATCTAAGTAGTGCTTTCCTGTGAAAGCACTTAGGGAACTTGTCCGTTCAAATTCAGCAAGGAATAACATATTTTTCATAATAAATAGTTGGACAACCTGGAGCAGTTAATAAGTGGATAAAAAAAATCGTAACGAAGTAAGCAGGTAAACTGTGAAAACACAAGACAAGAACGTATGCTTATTTATATCTCTAAAGGTACATGCTATGATATAGTAGACTAAATTCAACAAGATATCATGCACGAGAATTGCATGTTACCTCCACGTGTTGACGGCCATCGTTTTCCATGGTGGTTATGCTGCCAAGCATATTGTAACAAAGAAAATGCCTTTTCCCAACTTGTGCAGGAGTGCATCCCGGCTGAAAAGAAGCCTGCGGTTTAGGCTTTTCAAAATTTGGAAAAGAATTTTCATCTCGCTTATCTCTTGTGTAATCTTTACTTCTCATTGATGCCTTCTTGTTTGACTTAACCTGTGGGAAAGAGTCAACTTCTTCATCACTGAAGTTCTTCATAGAACCATCTTCAAAAGACTTTTTACGCAGTCTTTTCTTGGACGTGGGAAAGGATTCTGATGGACTTCCTGCTCCAGCATCATTTAAACTGTCGAAGGGCCTCTGCTCTTCATCATCATCATCTTCATCAAAGAAGAGAAGCCCATCATTTCTACTTTCCTTTTTAGGAGCTCCATCAATTGGGGATCTCATTCGTAAAGGAATAACAGACTCCCAAACCCCAAATTTTCCCATAACATTGATAACTGCCAATGCATTGCCATTTGGATTCCAAGCTAAGTAGCTAATCTTATCATCAAATATCTGTCTGTCAATATCTTGCCTTTGATCAATATCCCAAATCAGTACCTGTCGATCTAAACTCGAAGTTGCCATGTACTTGCCATTAGGTGACCAGGACAAAAAACACACTGGACCTTCATGATCCCCTCTAAGAGTGAATAACTTTTCAGCAGTGTCCCTATCATACATTACAACGTCATTCTTTAGGCCGGGAACAGCAAGAACTTCTCCATCAGGACTCCAACTTAGTACGTTCAAAACTGAAAGGTCCGAACCATAGTTGGGCGCTATAGATTTTAGATTATGGATTTGATTTCCAGAAGAAAGCTCCCAAATTATCACAGTTCCCGTTGCATCAACAGACGCCAAGTAGTCATTTGAAGGATCAAAACCTAGCCCAGTGATAGGTCCTTTGTGACCTTTTAACACCCTTGAGATGGTACCATCAACGGTGGCAATAAGTTTAATGCCCTCGTCATCACCAGCGGCAGCCAACAAGCTTCCCGATTGATTATACGCAAGAGAGCGTATTGGCAATGTGAATCTAGTTATATTACTTTGAAATTCTCCATCTGTCACGTTGCAACAGCAATCCAATTTTACAATTGACAGAGAAAATTAAACATTTTGAATAGTAGATTAATATGACCACAGCTGATGTCAATCGGGTGCCCTAAACTCAACAAAAGGGAAGCAGGAACATCGATCTGTTTTAGTTTCCAAAAGGAATTTATAAGCATACATGTTTAAAGAACAATTCAACTCAAACAGGCATATTGCATAGAAAAAATAAACATCTTCTAGAAATGATTGTAAAACCATACCATAATCAAATAACAATGCCCACGGAAAGTTAAGTTAAGATAAAGCTCCACCCAAAATTCAACAACAGACTAAAATGCTTGTCATGCCATCTCACCAGGAAACCTGAAAATCTTCACTGAATGATCCACCGACCCAGACGCGAGGGAGGTCGAGTCGGGACTCAACGCGATCGCCGTCACCCCGTCCTTGTGCTGCCGGAGGACGACGGGGGGCTGCGATGGGGCGGCGAGGCTGTGTACGGCGATGCCAGAGTCGGAGGCGGAGGTGGTGACGAGGTGGCGGGATTGGGCGTCATAGAGGACGGCGCAAAAGGATGCAACGCCGCCACCGCCGCCGATCTTGTGGGCGCCCCCGAGCTTCAACGATCGGCCTTTCATGGCGGTTGGCGGTCGACCTCCGACTCAAACTCCGGCGACGGCGAGGTGCTCTGGCGGATTGGTTGGATTGGCCATGGCCAGCAATTTATAGGAACAGGGTTTTTGATTTGGCGCGAAGAGGGCGCCATTGGACCCTTTTTTTTGTATTTTTCGCGGGAAGATTGAGAGTTTACGAAAATGGGCATTTGTTGGCTTTATTTACAAAAAAGGGATCATTCCAATTTTTTTTAATACAAAAAAGTGGGCTTGGATACAGGGCCTATGAAAGTTGTTTGTTTAGGCCCACAATCTTCCATGTGGTTGGATGCTCGACACGTGTCCTAGATTAGCTTAGATAAACATAGTATTAGTCTAATGTTAACTTAATTAATAAAAATTAAGATGATGACTAAGAAGGCTTCATTAAATTCATTCATGAGTGACTTCTTCCTCCTCCCCCCACCCCCACCCCCCCCACCCCAAAAATTTTTCAACATAGCATGTTGCAATAAACCACCCGGGTAATTCTCATTCTTTAATATATTTATAGTAAATTATTATTATTATTATTATTACATATCACATGAAGTAATTTTTACTTTTATTCCATTCATGATAAATTGTTGTTATTATTATTATTATTAACGATTAATATTATCATCTGATTGCATTATATGTATATACTTTTATTGGATTAGAAGAGATCCCGGAAGCTCTTATAATTTCGACACTCCCATATGAAATAGCTGATGTTGTTACCTCCCCCTAGGGATGTAAATGAGCCAAGGCGAATAACGATACTTTTGAATTTGATTTGATTTTTGACAAGCACGTTTGAGTTTGTTTGAATGTTTGACGAGCTTTAATGTATTATGTGTCGAGTTAAATTTGTCCAAAATTTATAGTATTTGAATTTGGCTTATTTTTGACTCGCTATGTTTTTGAGCCGAGTGAATATTTATACTTAGCCCATGCTCAACTTATACAAGATCAAAATTTATTTTCCAATGTGACCTCAATATTATTGGCGAGTCGAATCGAGCCGAATATTTTTTTGAGTTTGAACACATCGAACTCGAATTTTGAGCTAAACTGAGCTGAATACTCTTTAGTTCAAACCCTTTTCGTTGCTTAACGAGAAGCGTAAAATTGCCGAGCACGAGTTCAAGCAAAATCGAGCCGAACTTAAAAAGTTTGTGAACGAGCTTGGCTTGTTTACAACCCTACATCCCCCTCATGGCCTCGGTGTGCCGGTGGTGGAGGCAAATGCTCCAGTCCCCTGACTACCACTGCCTCGGCCGCCTTGCCGGAATCAGCCGCCCTTGTTTAGCC
>JAVDBV010085665.1:0-22349 GCA_032619315.1 Piper longum | reverse complement strand
GGCGACGGGTGGCAATGGGAGACAGGCGGCAACTAGCAACGATCGATAGGCGACGAGTGGCGATTGCCAACAGGCGGCAACTGGCGATTGGCGGCTTGGAAACTGGCGATTGGTGGCCTGGCGATAGGCGGCGACGGCCGACGTCCAACAGCAGGCGACTAGCTATGGCAGTTGGATCATGCCCAGCTACTGCAATGATCATTGCTACGTCAGTTGCTTCTCCACTGCCCTCAACTTGGCTGCTCTCCCTGCCGTTGCCTGCCTTTGAGTCTTCCCTAAGGCTCACCTTTATCTGCTCCGTGATTGCGTCCCTCAAGTAGCGGAACTGCCTCGCGATATTGTCCGTAGGGCCAGCACCGTGTACGTCTTCCCTGAGGTCGGCCATGCCACTGCCACCATGAGCTTCATCTGCTTCCTATACCTGTAAAACCCGTGATTCGAGTCACGATTTTATAGCCGTTAGCTGATCGGTTCAGTCGTTGGTTCGAGTTGAGTGTATTTCAGAACACGTGTACTTAGCCGATGTCGGTCACGTGTACGAGGTATGAGGGGTCATGTGTACCCGAATATGTGATGATAACGTCATGAATGGGCAGAGAATGAGTTATCAGAATATATGAGAGTATACAGTTGATGGTTTTAGATTTTTTTATGTTGTGACCATAGAAATAGTTTTAGGCCGTTTATCGCGTTAGGACGCATTACATGTAGTTTGGGTGGGTTGACAGTTATAGAGCATGTCATTTTGATTTTGTGTGTTGTTTTATTTTATGATATTTTTTTCAATTTTTTTAGATTTTCTTTGAGAATTTATTGCGAGTAAATAATTATTTTGAATTGAGACGGAGTTGAGTCAAGTATTTTTTATAAGTATGCCACCGACCACCCACGACCCTTTTCTTTCTTCCAAACCCTCGATCGCTGCCCCATTTGTGGCCGTTGTCGGCTCCGCCCAGCGTCGGCCAGCTACCGACTGGCGCCGCTCCACCCCACCACGCCATCGTCATGCCGCCCAGGCCAGGCCCGGTTGTCGCCCAGCCTCCACGACGCGAGGAAGCCGCTCCCTCGCGCCGTACTTCCGCCGCCGATCGCGGTGCCGGCGACCACCACCGCCGCGATCGAGTGGTAGCCTTGGCATCCACGAACCCCTAGCGACCTTCCCCGACCAGAACGCCGCCAATCGCTGCCCCGATCGGCCGGATCTAGCCACCCTCGCGGCCGCCCCTGTTTTTGGGATTTTTTGGCGAGCCGCCTCCTCCGTCGGTCGCGTTGACACCACAGACACGTCGGGCTCGTTGAGACGGTTCCGATGATACCCTATACGCCCCCAGTCCGACCATTAGACACCACCGGCGATTGGCGCCCGAAAACCGCCGGATGGTGGCCGAAAAACCATAAAAATCCGTTGGAAACCGCCGGAACCTACTGGAAAATCGGAATTGTTGGAATTATCTAGAATTCACCGGACCTTCCGCATAGTTCACCCAGTCGAACCCGATCGAACTTCGGATACCGTCGAGTGCCGAATTCGATGTTCGAGATGCACGCATGTCGAAACCCTAGCCATCGCCGATTGCCTACGACGCGAGGTATGATTACCTCTTATCCTAATTTGATTAATTATAATTGATGATTGTTAGTATAATATGCTAGGATTGAGTAGTAGTTGTGATTAATGGTTGATTAATTGATAATAAGGTGATTAAACCCTGATGAGATAATAAGTGAAATGCTTGATTAAGTGTGAATGAACAACAAGCGAGCTAATGAGATACTCGATTCTGAGTATGACAATTGACCACAATGTAACTTGGAAGCATATAATAAAATTGGTATGAATGAGATAAGTTAGGATTACTTTTACAATTATGATTATTTGATTGTTAATTGATGATGATTGCATTGTGTGTGATAATTACCTAGTGTGATGCATCATGTAGTTAGAGGGCGTTAGTATTTAGTTCTGATGTGTATGTACGAAGTAGGAGCTCGTCTCCTAGGCGCGTGGACACGCTTGGAGCTTCTACCAGGTCCGTTTAAGACTCGTCTCTATTTTACACTCTATTCCATCGCATGTTTGGTTTTCTACTTATAGGACGAGTTAAGTGGCGTTTTATTGGATCTCATTAACTCGGGCCATTTAGCCGAACAGTTTTCTGAGATTATTAACCCTCTAAGATGAGATCCCTCGAGTAAGTTTTCGAAAACAAGATCCACCACAAGTTGCCTTCGGGCCTATTATATTAAATTCCCTACCCAGGCCTATATATATATAGTTTTCGTGTTTTCAGTGAGAGGTGGAAAGAGGGCGGCCATGGCTTCAGACAAGGCATGTGTTCGTCTTCGGGTTGATGTTGGGGAGGACCTCCTTCATCCCGAGGGATCCTGCTAACTCCGCGTTTGAGTTCCTCACACCCGGAGAATGTGGAGGTTTACGGGTACTGTTTAATATAGTGCATGTCCAGACTTGTGGTTCAAAGGGTACTATAGGCGACTGCATGAGAGTACTTGGCCTTCAGCTCAAGGCCAGGAGTAATATGGAGGATGTAGAGGGCTGAGATGAACGAGAATAAGATTTGATGCAATACGCAATAGATGAGATTTAATGCAAGATGCAATAGATAAGATGACCAAGGAAAGAGAATGAGATGGATTGGGGAAGCTGCCGCTCGAGAGCGACGATTCCTATTTGTGCCCTTGTGAGAGTTCTTGAGGAAGTATATGGTTTTTATTCAACATGAGGGTTAGCTCTCCTGTGCCAGTTTGATATTAGTTATTTTCTGGACCGGTAACACTCGTTATTGATGTGTTTTCGTACTATATGTAGGTGATGAGTGTGAGATGGATGCGCTAGTTTGGACGGAGGAGCAGCAAGGTCTCTTGCATACACATGTTTACTGATTGAATGTTTAATATTGTGTTTATGATTTATTTACGTTGAAATTGACTTGAAAAAATATTAAGAGGTGATATTATGCTGATGATTGATTGAAATGACTTGATGGCATGATGTAGATTATGGAAATAATCCACAGGTGGGCTGAGACCCAAGTTTGAGAATGAATATACGGTAGTCTATATTCTTTGAGTGAAACTATTGATATAGATATATGTTCATATATATTGTTTGACAGGGTGGCCCCTAATTGCACCTTTAAGGGAGGTTCTGTCCGTTTTTATTTAGAATCTCTTTTGATTTCATTGCAAATTGTGTTTGTGTGTAAAGTTGTTCGTATGTCATTTATGTAGTGAATTATATCTTCATCTTAAGATGCCGAGAGTAGATCCGGGTCGGCTTAACCAAATCTAGTAGATTATTGAACGGTTCGGTTGCCGGTAGCATTTTCGAATCGGTTCACGGGTGAGCCGAATCGGGGTGTTACAATACCTCTGCTCAACCTGAGGTGGATTCATTTCCAAGGTTACAATTTTAATACAATATTGGTACGTAGATAAACACATCCCTACTACAAAAATATTAGCATTCTTGAAACACATCATACTCATTGAAAGTAATAAATCGAGTCGAGTTAAGCCTATTCGAGTTATGAGTTGAGTCTGAATCGAGTCGAGTCGATCTGGATTTAATAGAACTCGTGATCGACTCATTTGTCACCGAATTGAGTCGAGTTATAAGTATCGAGTTATCGAGCCGAGTTATAAGTATCGAGTTATCGAGCCGAGTTATAAATATGACGAGTTCGGGCTGGTTCAAGTCGACTCATAAAAACTCGCGGGTCAACTCAACTCGTGAACAACCCTAATTGAGATAAGGTGTGTGTTCGTTAAAGTGGGCTCTTGAATTAGTGAATGTTTATTCCATTCCCGAGAAATCCTAATAACTCCACTTTTGAATTCTTTAAACTTGGAGAAGTGTGGAAGTTTATAGATACTGATATATAGCGCATGTCTATACTTGTGGCTTAAAAGGGTACTGAAGGTGCATAAATGAGAGTACTTAGGGTGAGGAATAATATAGAGGATGTAGTAAACCGAGAGGAAAGAGAATGATTTTCATGTACAAAGGATAGAATAAAGTAACAAAGGAAAATGAATGAGATGGTGAGGGGATGTTGTCGCGTGAGGGCTTGAGCTTAAATTTGACCTTGGGCCGAGCATAACTTGGGTCAATGAAATGACTCAATCCAACAGTAGGCCGCAGGACGCAATAGCATAAGATGACTCATTATGTACTTGTAATATCGAAAGGGTAAGTTAATCACAAATAACGGTAGCTAAAAGTCATGAGCTACATAGCTTGTATGCATATATATGAGATTGTAGTTAGATGGGGCGGCCACCATTCTCGTTATAATTAGAGCATGTTCACTAAAAGATTTAATAAATAATGATAAGGAATATATTGACTTATTTTTTTCAATTATTTGACTTCGTAATTTTTTTATAAACACAATTTGTGACCGCATGTGAGTAGCTTAAGATTGACATTTAATGGCATGGTTGGTTGTTCCGTTACTGACCATAGTTGAAAGAATTGGTAAATAAGATTTGACTTCCTATTTATCTTATTTTAAGTTATAATTATTAATATGAGAAATATTTTGGAGGTAGTGAGACTCTTTTTTGTGTAGTTGGTTTATTTTGTGGCGTTGTTTGTATTTAACTATTTTATATAACAAGATTTATTTTTATAGTTAATCATTTCTTAAAGATGTTTAAATTTTATGATTAATTATTCTAAATTATTTTCGTTCAATTATATCTCACGTATAATTGTTTACATATTTTGCTATCTTATAATGTATGTGCATGGATTTTTATTTTTATGTCATTACATATTTTTTAGTAACCTTGGCTGGTTAAGAAGGGTCATTACAATTAATTTATAAAAATAAAGTAGTAACGATAACAGATAAAAATTATATTTAATAAAATGTTGGTAAAATATAAAGTGGCATAGCTCATTTCTCTACAACTTTGTAAAATGTTAGTAAAGAAAATTTAAAAAGAAAAATGTTGAGCCCTATTTATTTTTTCTTATGCTAATATCCCTCGTTGTATCTCCGGTCAAACTTAAATTTATCACTTTTACCACTTTTTACAATTAAATAAAATAAATATATGACGGAATTATATAAAGATTGTATAGAAAATTTTCTATTATAAACAAACGCCTAAGTATTACTCTCACCAAAAAATATCATCAATCTTTTTTTCTGTATGATGGTTCTATTATGATACATAATTTTCGGGATAGGTACTGACTAGTTTTACATTCAATACGGTATAATGATCAATTCAAGTTTGTTAATGACATATATTTATAACTTTTTTCTACTATGATACATAATTTTCGTGCTAGATAGTGAATACTCTCGGTAAAATGACCAATTCAAGTTTGGTAATAACATATATTTATACCTTTTTTTTTCTATGATTGACCACTCTGAATAAATAAGTCAGATTGCGCTTTAGGATATGACAAAATCAGAGAAACTCTCTCGCCGGTCCATGGCCAAGGCAATCCCAAAAGATGAAACATGAACATGCTTGTGTCAATATTGGCGACGTAAATTCAAATTACAAGTAAAATCAAATTAAATAAAAATAATCTCGATTGAACTTGAATGAAATTAATCCATAAACGACCTAAATTGGAGCCAGAAAATAAATATTTGGGTCAAATCGTCCTCCTACATCACATTTTCGGTATCTGGGCTTTATAACAGGCCCAAATGTTTTCCCATTGTGGGCCCCTTTGTAGCAATAATGAGGGCCATAAGCTTACATTTTGGACCCATTTCTAGCTTGAGACCTTGTGTTGCCGGCCTGTGGCCCACATAAGGGAGAGATCGCCGCCCGATCGGAGCTGACGCCGGAGAAGACGAAGGAGACGATCGCCGGAGAAAATGAGTGGCAAGAAGGTGGCGGAGGTGGCGGTGAAGGCCGCTAGGACGGCCATTGACTGGGATGGCCTGGGCAAGCTCCTCGTCTCCGACGAGGCCCGCAAGGAGTTCGTCTCCCTCCGCCGCGCCTTCGACGAGGTCAATCACGCCCTCCAGACAAAGTTTAGCCAGGTCCTCTCTTTTTCCCCGTCTTCTCTGCAGCATCTGTTGTTGTTGTTATTGATTGCGATCTCTATTTTTTCGTTAGGGATGCTGATTGAGTAAAGGTTTTGTCTTTGTCTTTATTTGCCTTTTTTTTTTCTTCCCATCATCTAACTTTATGTAGATTGGTCCTTGCCAATCCGTTGAGATGCTACCAGAGGAAAACTTTTTATTTGTTGTTTAAAAGTTTTAGGAAATGCTTTTTTCATTATCTTGTTTGAAAATTTTAATAACCGATTATTGTTGGGATTTTTTTCCCCGTGAAGGAACCGGAACCAATTGATTGGGATTACTACAGGAAAGGAATTGGCCCTCGGTTGGTGGACATGTACAAAGAGGCTTATGAAAGTAATTGTTCTTTACCTCATTTATTTCTCGTTCGAGAATGTGCTTATGTTTTTTTTTGTGCTGTAATTGAGCTGTGAAGTTTTTGGTGCGAGGCCACTCTGCTGTTATAGTGACTGAGCATATTTCATGTATGTTTAACTCCAATTTTTTGTGTGTTCTATGTTCTCTGACTGCAATTTTTCTTCTCATTCTCTAAGGTATTACAATGTAGCTATTGTCTTTTACATCCTCATTATTTAAATTTTCTCCACTGTACTGACCGGTGATAAAATTGTATTATCCTTTAGCTCGTTGGCTAGGATTTAACTTGTGCCAGTGTGTCTTATCTTAATGATGTCTCCTTGTTCTGATATTTTATTCTTTACTATTATTTTCAATGAAAACTACATAAGCTAATATGTGACGCAAGTTTTCAAAGGTGTCTTACACGATGGTTGATATGCTATGTTCTTGGACCAGTAATAGTAACTGTTGTAGTCCATTGTTGGTGCGTGACTAATGGCGGTGATTTTTATTTCCTGATTAGCAAAAATTTATTGGAACACTTTTTGTGTGGCTAACTGCTTGATAAACTTTGATTTTCTAGATAATTAGGATTTCAGTTTGCTGTCCGTTGATTGAAGCTTAATAGTATGCAAAGTAGAATTGCTTTTCTTTTTGTTCCAAATTTTTTATGTTAGATGTAAATTTTTGTTCATAAGCTTGACTAATATTTTTATGTTTACATCTGATGCTTGTTTCATGTACTTTTAGGATTGATATTAAACTTGTTTGGCCTTTTAATTTATGGTTATTGCTGTTAGAAGAATTAGTTATTTTTAGGGTTGTATCTCCCCGTGAATCTCCTCTGGGGAAATAGGTCATGCCACAAACTAGCTGACCGAAGAATCCATAATTTGGAAAGCGGAACTGTGCAAGTTCTTTCTAGGTATGCTTTCTTGGTTATTAATGTGTGCATAGGTGGATTATGTCAAATTTGAATGAATTAAATTTTGTTCTCCTTTGAGTGTTATACTGGACACCTGTTTTGAGTGGAGAATATTTGGTTGAATCCTTTATATCTTCCTTCTCTTTCACTTTCTAGTGTGTTGTGTTTCTGGTTTATTCCTGTAATTATTTCCCCCCTCTGGTAGGCATTGAGATCCCAAAATATGTGGATACGGTTACCCCACAATACAAGCCCAAGTTTGATGCACTGGTTAGTTTGTGTTATTTCTCTGCTATTTTCTCCTGATACGATTCTTTAATTGTTCTTTGGGGAGTGTATATAGTTTGTTGGTTTTGCATATAAATTGAGGGAGTTCTATTTGCAGTTAGTTGAACTAAAAGAAGCTGAAGAAAAATCCCTGAAGGAGTCAGAAAGGCTAGAGAAAGAGATTGCGGAAGTTCAGGAATTGAAGGTTTGATTGATTCTGTTTTTCGTTTTAGTGGTATGGCAGCTGATTTTTAATTTATTTCAGTTTTTTCCATGACAGAAAAAGTTAAGCACGATGACTGCAAATGAATACTTTGAGAAGCATCCAGAGCTGAAAAAGAAGTTTGATGATGAGATCAGGAATGATTACTGGGGTTATTAGCCCAACTATGTCAGCATAAATTGCTGTGCGGAACACTCCCATTTCTTTTCCTTCTCTTTCAAAATAAAGTTCTTAAATCGTCAAAAGAGGCTGCAACTTTATGCATATTAGAGCTTGTTTTGTCGAGAGAAGCATAGCATGGGGAAATTACAGGCCCCAGTGTGTGCGCCAAGAACTTCTCTTCTTTATCAGACATCACTGTTTTCAATTTATATTTAATTTTAGAAATACCAATTCGAAATTGGTGGTATTGGAAAATGCAATTCTTCATTCTTCATCAAGAAATTGAAGGATCATTCTTCGATTCCTGCAAGACCACCCTTTACTTCCACCAATTGTCTAGGGAAAGAAGGGAAGGAATGTATTAGTTGGTGTGCCATCCGTGGTTGAACGGTTTTATTATTTGGTCAGAAATGAGGCCACGCTGGGAAACCAGCTTCAATATGGGCTTCTACTGGCAACATTCTCCACTAGAGCCCATCTAATCAAACTAAATGGGCCTAACAAAAGAGATTTATCCACTATGGCCTACAAACACTGCTCTGAACTTCGGAATCAGATGTGGATAACCCTATCCTCCATCACCGGGCCAAGAGTATGCCACCTAGGATACATTTGCTGACCTGGCATTCTCGCCCTTTTCCACCTCCCATTTCTCTTCCTCCACATTTCTATCACTCCCTCCACAACCATCCCATTGCGGGGGCTGTAATCAGACCTCTTCATCCCTCGTCGTCCACCGCAGCCACTCTGATACAATGGCCACGTCCTCGGCCGTTGCTCTTGCCCTGCCCATACCCACGATCGGCAAAAGGAAGACCTTCTTCAACCCCATGAAGCTGGTTGCTGGTAGGGCAGCAAGGCCCTCACCCAGAGCCAATGCCCGGTTTCGGGTGTTTGCGTCGTCTTCTGCCAAGGAAAAGGTGGTCACCGGACTGACGGCCTTGGCGCTGACAGCCGTCATGGTCATCCCGGATGTGGCAGAGGCGGCTCAGCCTGGGATCTCACCGTCTTTGAAGAACTTCTTGCTCAGCATCCTCGCCGGCGGAGTGGTGCTCGGTGTCATTGTAGGGGCAGTCATCGGCGTCGCCAACTTCGATCCCGTCAAGCGGAGTTGAATGTTTGAGATGCATCTTAATTATATATGTCGAAGCCTTGCTATTTAATGAAATGAATTGATCAGTATCATGTCATGTTTTGCTTTTGGGATATGGCATTCATGATTGTATTTGATTATGATGAAACTGCGGTGCGCCTGTTCCCAAATCTTTTTCTACCACAATCATCTTTCTTATTTCTAAATTAGATACAATTTGGAATAAACTTATGGGGTGTCCATGCTCGTGTTAATTGATAAGCGTCTTGAGATAGCTACAAGTAACAATTAGATGGTCTCAGTTGAGAGACACCATCTGATGCACCAGAAGCGCAGGCGACACCAAATGTGCTGCTAAAGTGTACATAAACCGGAATTTTTTTAGGCTACAGGTTGCCATTGCTACCATGCGTGACTCCACAGGAACAATGATTTCAATAATAACCGTTACAGAGCTAACATGCAAGCATAATCCTTCTTTTCCCATATTCATATATTCCCAAACAACGAAACCTTTATTTTTTAGAGCAAAGATAAATTGGGGGGGGGGAAAAGAGGCGACGTAATGTATGCCCACATGTTTTCGTGCAACAATTGTCCACGGTTGTTGTTCGTTGAAAAATAGAAATTGCCACATAAATGATAATGCTTCGCTAGTGACGCTTTGGAAAGGGCAAGGTTACAAAGTACAAACTGACAAACTGATCAGGAGGCTTATATGATCGTTCAATTGGATTTGATATCTGAGGGGAGCAAAGTGGTCTCTAACGATGGAAGTGCAGACGTGAGACTCGTGGCCGGTGGCCATCAACTTCCAGATGCACTGGGCCTATGCCGTTCAAGCATGCCATTCATTGTAAGATAAATATGATCTTCCACAGACAACGCTACCGCTACTAATTGACCTCTTGTTTGTAATTAGATTAGATTAGATATATACCTCTGCACCTAATCACAGATTGAAAAAATACTAATAATTATTTATGTTATTTATTAAACTGGAAGCCGTCACCTATCTAATGCAAAAATTGAGTTGACAAGAGATAATTTGGACGGTGGTTGTGCAGCAAACTTCCCAGTCGGCCTAAAAATCAGTGATTAGAGCATATAATTACCTCCTTTTTCTTGATTTTCTCCATCCCCTCCGCACAACATATGAGAGCATTGTTGGGAACCAAGCAACACATATTTGCACTTCCTTCTATAAAATAAAGATAAACACAATATTATAGAGAGCCACACTTGGTGACGCCCTGGAGCGACGCCGAACGTCCTCACCGTCCGGCATTGAACACGGTGGCGACATTCGGGGTCTCCATTGGACGCCGCTCGGCGACATCACCAAAATATTTTCAATTATAGTAGAGAGAGTTGCACCTATGATTTACTTTCTGGGCTCAAGGTCTGCAAACATTGGGCACATAGAGAAGTCCTACCAAAATTGGAAAACATTGGAGATGATGTCCATATCCCTATAAATGGGATCATTCTGCTCGTGTTATGGCGAGTTAGTGATGAGTGGTCCGCCAATTAACTAGTCAGTTTTCTCTGTTTTGATGAGATTTTGATATGGACCAAACACCATCATCATATCATATTATCAGCCTACAATCGTTTTGACAAAGCGAAAAATCAAAGCCATTACTGTTTGGCCCCCCTTCCCCTTCCTTCCTTAGCCGATTCTTTGCATGTTCATACGCCATATACAGCATGCATCCTACTAAATTCAAACAATGCATGATAGAAGAGCTTGACATACACGACAGACCTCTTTTGTGCTTGTTTCTCCTTTCTTTCTTCTCAAGCGTGCACCTCTTCTGTCATTTCTTTTATCCTTACTATAGCTATCTAGCAGGGAAGAAGGTATCATTAATCATATTATATGGATGTTAGAGGAAGAGCTATCTGCCATGACCCATGTGGATTTTGTTCCTCTACCTGCCAAAGCAACGCTTCATTCTCGTCCGTCCTTCTCAACGCCTTATACCGCTTCATTGACGACAAAAGAACTGCACCTGCACCAATGGTGTTCACCGAAGAGGACGTTATTGCGCCGGTGTTGAAGAAACACATTACTTTTTCCCATGGATGCCACAAGGAGGAGCGTGGACATCTGAAGAGCAATCTGAGAATAGATTACCGACGGCCGGAGGAGTTGAAGATGAAGAAGCTGGCCGCGCAGAAGTTTTACTCTTCCTTGGACATCGGTTCGAGCTCGTCTGAGTGGCCAATGCCACCTTCTCTACCCAAACGGAGTTCCCAGCTTCCCTTCCAATATAGGTAAAACATATCCGCCACGAGCACCACGATTGGTCACTCTCAAGCTTCCGACAAGAAAGAGATGTAGAAGATCAAGCCGGTGTCTCCTGGAGCTCGCTGGTCTAGCCAGCTTCCTCAGCGATCTTCTTCATCGAACGTCGACCTCATTGGTGACAATTCCAGTTCCCAGCGACAGCCTAGTTCGACATTCGTGCTAAGAAGTAAGGGTACTAAACAAGCGAGTGAGCCGAGCTTAATTTATGTTTGTCACTCGAACAGTTCGAAGTTCATTCAAACTTTACTTGAGATCAAACGAGTTTTGAACTCGACTCGAATTTTTTATGTGTTTGACTTCAGTTCAAATTCGAATAAACTTAAACTATTTAATTTTTTTGAGCTCGAACTAAGGATCAAAGACTTAAATCCTTACCACCTCAATTATCTTACTTCTTTACTAGTCTATTGTATGTAAATAAATATAACTTCTTATAATTAAACTTATTAATATATATATATATATAATATAAAAACTATAATATTATATTATTTTATCGAGTTGAACTACGAGTCGAGTTCGAGTTATAACCAAATCGAATTGAATCGAACAAGACATTTCTCAAGCATGACTTGTAGGATTTGAGTTCGAGTTCGAATATTTAAATGTCGAGTTTTAAGTCAAATCGAAAAGAACCGAACAACAAATACTCACGAGCTAGTTCGCTTAAAAAATTCTTACTTGAGTAACAGCACCAATGAGAATAGTAGGGGGAGGGGGATCAGTTGAAAGCGTTAAGAGGTCCATCAGGTATTATCCTTTTACCACTATCATGCTCGACAAGGGGGCACACATACCTCCTTGATGAAGATTTGACGGAGTTACTTCCTGGTGATAGGAGAAGTGGGATAAACCAATTCGGGCCACCACAGTTCGATGTTTTGAGCTAATATAAGAAGGAATTTTTTGGTTTCTATGGAAATCAGGGAAAAGATGGCCAGCGACTGCAGCTCCGATCTATTTGAGCTTGAGAATCTGGGGGAAATAAGCATGAAAAAAGATGATAAAGAGCTTCCAGTGTATGAGACTACGTATCTGAATAGGAATCTTGCCGTTGCCAATGGGTTATTACTGTATTCCAGGTACTGCTTGGTTGGTTATTATTATGAGCATTACAAACTAATTGTGACACTGATTTGCTCCATTTCGAATGTTGTAAAAGCAGATTCCCATTGATTGCCACAAAGCATTAGCCTGTTAAAATGACGGGGTCAAGGTACAAAAGAGTAAAGAGTAAGCAACTGAGATTCTCCAACGGGGAGTTTGTACTTTGTTATAGTGGTTTGTACTCAAATTGTGGAGCCAAAAAAGGAAAAGAGAGAGTTTTTGGTTTCTCGCCATGTCTAAGGGAGTCGGCATTTGTATTACAGGAGGGACCTGGTAACATCAACATAATTCCTAAATCATAAGATGGCGAGAGCTGGACTAAAAAGAGAAATCTTTCTTCGGAACAGGGAACTATTCTAGTCAAATCATGTATCAGAGGCAGGACCTTGCTGCTGGGTTCAAAAATCAAAAGGGTGATCCTAATCATTTTATGCAACAATCTTTGCTGCTGGGTCAAAAAATCAAAAGGGTGATCCTAATCATTTTATGCAACAATCCTGCTCCGTTGATTCGATGGCCTGCCTACCAAACGTTTGAGGGCACAGATTATCCATCTTGTCGCCCGTTGCGCGGCTCTCGATTATTGTTGCATCCCCATAAAACGGTGGCAAACCCGCGGATCGGCGTCCAATATATTCGCGAAGAAATCACAGGATTTTATGCCAGTTTCCTTCTAATTAGCACATGCTCGTTTTCCTTTCACAGTCGTTTTTGCCATTTTTTAAAACCAACTAGAAATTAATCAAATTCAATTCAAGAATATGTTACAGGACGTACCATGATTAAATGCCTGTAGAAGAAAATCCAGTATCTTGCCAAGTTCCATAAACCCTAAATGAAACCCATATTCAAATCCAAAATACTTATAAAACGACCATTTAAAAACAAGGAAGTTCTACAAATCCCTCTAATTGGAAAACATTGCACCTGTCTAGTTCAAAGCCGCAAGCGTACCAATGGGGAAAAAGTTGTACCATGCATGCTGTTTATTTATAACTTGTACATCTGAATGGCAAAAATATCGTCCGTCACTACAAACATCCGCATGCGAGATAAGTACTTTGCATATCTTTGTAAAGTCTCCCGCCTTAACTAAAGGTGCACCTAGTCAAAAAAATAATATTGCTAACAAAGTAACCGGTCCATAAAAAAAAACAATTAATAACACGAGGTTACTTCAACTATCAGAATGGGAATTGAGCCGTTCGACGTCAACTAGCTGGTACAAATCTCCCCGTCTCTGCTTCTCCAGTGGGAGGCTTGTTCTGCGACCAAAAACATGCAAGTACCGAAAAGGAAATACAGATTACTGTGTTACAATTTCATTGAAGTTGAAGTAAGCAACACTACCTTCTTAGCTCGATAAGCGAATAATCTATTTCAGCTATAATGATTGCCTCATCATGTTCAGTAGTTGCAATTACTTCCCCAAACTGCCATGACGCACAAGAAAACAAAGATGATTAATTTTATACATAAACAAAGTAAGTTTGTATAACTTGCATGCTAGAAGTTGGAAATTTTACAAGGTTGAATGCATTAAGCTGTACTATATAATCCTTCTACATTACTAAAAAGCTTGAAATCCTAAAACCTACTGGCCCAACAAGTGTAGAATGACCCCATGCCACATATCCAGAGCTAGCATCTCGAGCAGGTGCACATGTTGCAACGTATAGCTGCCATATATATAAAAAAATAAATAAATAAAGCAGCGAAAGTTTAGACTGACAAAAAAAGCAGGTGGTTGTTATCAAGGAAGATAAAATGTGAATTTGTTGTTTTCAACTGCAGTAACTAAAAAATTAGTTTGTCTTTACTACACTTTCTGGCAAATCAATTGCCTGTACAAAAATAAAATACCATTTAATAAAAAATCAGACTGTCACACAGCCTGCATAAAAATGTTCCCGAAACTTTCAAGTTACTTTGACTTATGAAGAATTCATAGAAGTACCTGATTATCAGCAGCCCTGCAGTTGAGAAACAAATAAATAGTCAATGACATTGATTGTCCGAGTATTTTCTTGGATTGTGATAAGATATTAAGGCGGTAAATTAATTCTCTTAAACCCATAGTACAATTAAGAAAGCTGTTTCTGCACAACATACTTGCTTATAACCTACTTGAGACAAATGACTCACACCTATGGATATACTACTTATATCAATCTTTTATTCAAACCAGAAGCTGGTTAAAACTACCTGCAGCACAAGTTAGCAACATAAAGTTACCAGGATAGCATACCTCCTCAAATAGGAGAGAAGTTTAAAACAGAGTTTCCATTTTTTTAAAAAACTATATAAAGATTATAGTCATTCTAACGAATCAAAATATACTAAAAGGACGAGATATAAATTTAATGTTCTAGCTAACAGCAAGAAGGTAAGGCTCAAAAATAGACAACAACTCGAGAATGTATCACCACCTTGCCCTCTGCAGCAACTCCCAGTGCAAGGGACCAGTTGTCATGTTAAATGCGCCAGGATAGCATATCAAATGAGCACCTGAAGTCAAATGGAGATTCACATTAATAAATGCATCACACAAGTATATGCATCTTGCGCAACAATAATATAAATTAAAAAAATTTCAGCTGTTTCAATTACAATTTAAGCAAAGAGATATTACTATAACTTACATTTTGCACCCACATTACCTCTATCTAGAAATTATCACAACTAGGCATCAGTCTGCAAACTAGTTCTTCGAGTTCAAATATGTACTAACATCATGCAAAAGTAAAACATCTTTCTACATGGGTGAGTTCTTAACAATGGAGCATCATAAACAAAAGCTTCCAAGCTATTGGTTCTACTATATTTCTTCCAAGTAATTGCCATATAAACAGGCAGAATATTTTAGGTTAACGTTTTATTAATATCAAATGTAAAAATTATCTTTGATGGATAGCAAATATAATCATGAAATTTACGGATGACCATATTAATAGCCATAAAAAACCAACCATAAAAATTTATTCAAAATTTATTTTGGATGAAAGTTGAAAGAATTTGATGTTCAAATGAACTTATCACCCATAGCATATGGCACTATGCTGAGCATGAGGCTTGGAACCAATAACATACCGAAATCTCACCCTGATTAAAGAATTATGGACATTAGAAGATACCTCGTGCACCATACAGCATAGCAAGCTCCTGAAATCGAATGTCATAACAGATTCCTATGCCAATACGTCCTACATCTGGAAACAAAACCTGACAGTCAGTGCTCTGCACAGTGACAAAATGACAAATGCACAAAGAACACTGGTAAAATATTTGAAAGAATTTCCACAGTTAAAACAAATGCTAACAATGAAACGGCACCTGATTAGATCTCAATTATTTCGAAAATTTAATATGCATAAGAAAGCACCAAAACAACAAAGAAATGCTCGCAACATTCAAAACCTAAATGCAAGTTGCTTCCGGAAAGAATAAAAAATAAAAAATGTAAATAAAAAAAACAAACCTGTATCAACTATAGTGGGAGTCTTTCCTGCAGTCAAAGTCTTCGACTCTTGAAAAGTAATCTTCCCAGGGATATCAATATCAAATAGGTGTATCTGATTGTCGAATATCCAGAAATCAGAAATTGTCAAACACAGCCAAGCCAACAGCCAAGTGTTTAAAACAGAACAAAAATTGAAATTGTTGAAAATGCAAGCATAACACGCGAAAAAAAAAATGGTTTACTAAGTACAACTTAAAAATCATTGAACAGCTTATATTTAGATAATAAAAAAACTGTGCTCACAAGCAAAAAGGACAAAAATTTATTTACACCTTTCTGTGCCTAGCCTTTAGCTCTCCATTTGTACCAAAAACACAACATGTGTTGTACAATTGATCACCTACACGTTCTGGAATAGAGCCACCAACTATAGTAATTTTTTTCTCACGGGCAACTTCAGACAACATAGCAGACGATGGAGATTCATCACCACCAGCATTGATATCTTCTGCGTAGACTGGAAAGCTGTCATTTGAATATGGACTGTTCCATATTTCCTGACCAAAAGAGATGAGAAGTTTTAGGACCTATTCATGACCTTTTGGTTTAACTTGTGAACTTGTAGAAGTAACATTTAATAAAGTCGGTTAACTTATTCACAAGAAGTTCATGACAAAATTGTAGTTTTAATTTGAAATTTAGAACCCTCTCATTCAGACAATAATAAGGCATGCAAATTACACCACCTTTGAAATATACAGTCAATTACCACCATAAAAGGATAAAGTAGGCAGTTGTTCATGATATGATGTATTTATCTCAATTTTTTCTCAAAAGGACAACCATGTGTTTTTGAAACCCCTAATATGTATTTAAACTTTGTTTAAACTTTCTTTGGCTTAATTCACAGCTTATTATAAAGTTCAAACAAGTAAGTGGTATCATTTACGTTGTACCTACTATTGGATCTAAACCAATGAGTTCTTCCCTATGGCAGCAATCAAAAAAATAAATTTTTGTGAATAGCTAACTTACAGGTAACATAACAAGCTGTGCACCCTTTTCTGCAGCTTCTTCAATTGCCTTGCGAGCATGAGAAATATTTCTCACCTTATCAGCGGTAACGGAAATCTGGCAAAGAGCTATCTTAAACTGCAAAAAAATGGGGGGAAAAAATGAAAGTGTTCTATCAACATCAGATTAATTTCAACAGCAATGCTTTTAGGCCTTGTATTTCAAAACACTATGATGTACTAAGTACTTGATGAGCATACAAGGCATAATCATGGATTAGGAAAATATTTGTTATCCAAAGTTGTATGTCGAGTAGTATTTGTTTTTTTTTTTGGTGCATGTTTGCCTAGAAGTTATTGCTCAAGTTACTTCAGAAATCCTTTATTCCAGTTACAATAGTAGCTCAATAGTATTAGAACTTTCCTTTTAGTCAACAATAATGGCTTAGCCTTCAATTGCAGAATGGGTTATGATAAATTACTAACTTTCTAGCTTAGCTATCTCTCCTCTTCTTCCTTGAATAATCCGAGTTTTCATCCATCTAATTCTTCTTCCCTGAATTATTTGTATACCTTAATTAGTAAGTAATCAAAATGTTAAATGAATTACCAGTTCCGATGTCTCTGTTCATATAACTGTTCCGATGTTTTCATTATCAATTAATTATATGCAATAATTTCTCAACAAATATTATTGATTTCTTCCTCTTCTTCTTCTACCCCATCCTTTAATTTGAATTGAGGTGGGGGGCATGGATGCTATTCTGCCATTCTGCATGACTGTAAAGTGTAAACCATATCGAAGCTGAAATCATGAAAGTCAATACACTCACGAATAGGGCTGTAAGCGGATCGGTTACGACTCGGTCAATACCATTAACCATAACCATCAACCATTTTCCATAACTGAGCACTCACGAATAGGGCTGTAACCATACCGTTAACCGAATTCATGAGGTTCTACCATAACTGAGCTTTAACCATTTTGTTGTTGGTTAAACGATCAAAACTTGGTTAATTTTTCACCACTTCACATAACACATCAATCAATAGAAAAATATATAAGGTATAAAACAAAAAAAACTATACCGTAAAAAGCAGCCACTCACACAAAATATATAATATTTTAATAACTAAAATAAAGTAAATTAAACTTAAAATTATAATAAAACGAGGCTTTAACAAATTGAGCTTCAATCATTACAACAATATTATGTAAAACATGTTTCAAACAAAAAAATAATTCTATGTTTATATGTTGTGATTAAGTTAAGAAATAAAATTAGAGTTTATTCATAAAACATATAAGATGACATAATTACATACGGAAAAATTGTTTAAACGGTTACGATTAAACCTTGTGTCATAACCATTTATATTTCTAATGAGCTCCGTTAAATTAACCTGAGTTTTTTCCCGTTTTATAAAACGGTGAATAATTTCTTCACCACATTTGTGTCATTTAATTCGGTACAATCGGTAAATCAGCACGGATAGCCCAAATTCTAGCTCTTTTTTCTTAAATCCTGGACTTGGAATTAACGAGTCATTTCCCCAAATAAACAAACCAACTCTACGATGTTATGAAGGAGACATTATGTCTGCGTGTGTCATCTTTGCTACTCCATCATCCTTCTTTCTTCACAACCATTACAGCTCTCTATAGCACTAAGTAAAAAAATCCAACCAAATCACATAAGAATCATCCTCACACACCCAAGCTATGAACAAAACAGATAAAAAAAAAAAACCTTGGAAACGGGGGTAGGAGGTAACTTGATGGCCGGCGGAACCCTAGCATCCTCCGGTCCGTACGAGGAAGCCATGGCGGCGACAGACGCAGACCGACCGCGTGATCTGGGAATCGCGAAACCCTCGCGAGTGTTGAAGAGGAGGGGATTGGAGAGGTTGAGAGGGGAGGGGGGTGTGAGGTGGGGGCGAGGGAGGAGACGGGTGGAAGAGAGGCGTGCAGCTCCGAACCTCATCTTCATCCGGCCATGCCCGCCGTCGCTCTCGAACCCAAACGAGCGGGTCAGTGCTGGTGGCGTGGCCTGTCTCCGAGTTCCATCTCGGTTCGGGTCGAGTCGAGGAGCCCAAGTCGACGGTCTGACTGTCTACCTACCAACTTTCTTAGAGGGCTTCTCACCCGAAATGGAGAGCATTCTAGAAAATTAAATCTAATTATTGGAAAAAGTCAAAAAATATAAATTATTTAAAATATTCTCCGGTTAAATTTTTTAAAAAATTCGACCCAAAATATAAAAAATTAAAACAAAAAATATTAAATACAGCCTAGGACAATTGGATCTACCTGTTCCGAGGGCAGTCGACTGTCTTTAAATAAAAAATATATTATTTTTTATTTCTTTACAATGTTAGGTTAGGTTATTTTAATTATTCTTTTTATAAAATCAATTTAATGGTAATTTTATCATTATAATAAAAAATTTTCTCTTTTTTAGAATCGGATTCACCCACCATATGATATTTAAAAATTATCTTCATTTTTCTCGTAAAAAACTCATAATCTAACTTATTTTGGTACTCTCCACTTACCATTGTTTAGTTTATATTTATTACATATTATTTTGTGCTAAAAATTTTAAAATAATATTATATTTGAAATATACATTAACATTACAGCTAGCTGGCTGTTTGAAGCCTCAATGTTTAATAAGCAATTTTTTAAATTTAAATTTTAGAATTAAAATACCTCATTATATCTAATAAATGTGCAAAAAATATTTATCTTATTTTCAAAAATAAAATCGGGAAATAATTATTCATACCCATTATCTCTCACTTTAATCTTTTTATTAAAGCAAGTGGTTATATATTGATATGTTAATACAGTGTCAAATATAATAATTTTTTAGGATGGGAATGTGTAATAATAATACACAAAGTATTACCATAAATAGATCTATACACAAAGTATTAGTTAATATTTAAATTTTAAGACACGTTATGAAATAAAATATTAGATAACCAAAACTCGTAATCAATTAAGACCCATAAAACAAATTGAATATCACTGTCATGTAAATATACCAAAAATATAATAACAATTAATAAAATAAATCAAGAGTCTAGTAGTAGAATCCCCTAATTGTCCCCAACTCTAGTCCATTGGTTTGTGTTCACACTTGAATTGATAATTTCGTGTCAGTGATAAAAAATTTAAGCCGTATAATTACAAGAAATAAATTAAGATATTTTATAAAATTATTCATCAATTCTTTTAATGATTACGAGTCTATATTAATCTTCAATTATGGTGTGAGGGGTGGCCTCCTCGTCCAGCTATAATTTTATGCATGTATATATATATATACGATTTGACCCACAATTTATAGTTATCGACATTTGTCATTAACTCATCCTCTTGATCTCATGAGTACATAATAAAACCCCTTTCCAGGTATTTTATCTTTTAAATAATTTTAAGGGTGTGACTTTATGTCAAACTGAGTTAATTTTTTGCCTTGGTTATGCTCGGCACATGTGGTCAAATCCTACACAGAAGTGTGTGTAGGATTTATTTGTTGTTCATCAAAGATGACCCGACACAAGAACACAATACCTACTCGAAAAATAACACATATGAATGTCACTGATCCAAAAAATAACTAGTATAAACTGACAAATGAAAACTGATTTTCTACGAGGAAAGAAAAATCCTATAAACTCTTTATGAAAACACTTAAAGGGCATCTCGTGAGGAGTCATCAAGCTGCAGATTTAATAGCATCCTAAATTGAATTGTTGTTGTGCTATTTTTCGCAATAATTAGTCTCACTCTCAGAAAAAAATACATATCTTAATCCCTCTCCAAATCAATCAAGAGCACAATGAGTTGAGTACTCTCACGCAGTCAATTTTAGTGCCCTTTGATATAATAAGTCTAAATATGTGTTGTATACAACAGTACACGTCTACTCCACACTTGTTTGGGTGTAAGGAAAATCAAGATGTAGAAATGTTAGGATCCCTTGAGAATGAAATATCCTTCTTATTAATCCAAATCCCTCCGCGGCCTACATATGCACCCGTTCATAGTATATGCGAGGTCAAATATGCTAACTCTCGGCTCACTAAAACTCTATAAAACTATATATAAGCTTGGGAAGAGAATCATATAAGTAGGCCCGAAGGCAACGTAAAGTGAAGCTATATTAAAAAATAACACGAGAGGTCTCATTCTTGAGAGTCATTACTGACAAAAGTAAAATACATTTAAATGACCCGTGTTAAATTGGGTCTGATAAAACAACCATTTAACATGTCCTATGATATAGAAATCAAATCCACAATAGAGTAAGAGATAAATCTGAAAAAAATATTAACAAACATGTAGTCCAGGCTTTAAGTGTGTCAGCACATCTACGGCAAACTCGAACTCTAATTGCCACATCGTAGCCCACTACTAAGCAAAAGACAGACAGCTCTATGTGAAGCATAGTCGTGGTGCCTACTCACATCAATAATAAACATCACAACAAATGATCATGCTAAAAAGATCCACAACTAAATACCTAGCACGCAAAACGAGACATATGCAACTAATAAATAATTAAATAAATAAAATAATTCAAATACATAAAGAACAATACTAAAAATAAAAGTGAATAAGTAGCATCAAAAAAATAATAAATAATAAGTAATAATAATAATATAAATAACACTAACTAATAAATATATGACTAAACGCGAGTAAATATCATACATATGCAAGTAAATAATATAAATAAATAAATAATAATTCAATAAATAAATAAATATAAGTTAATGTCAATTAATCATGAATAATAATAATATAGCTATCAAATACATGAAAATATAATTAAACACAAATAAATAATAACAGAGACGCGATCGAACAAATAGATAAATAAATAAATACAAATTGATAAACATGAATAAGATTAATACTACTTAGTAAATATATCATTAATAATAATAAATGATCATATAAATATGCATCATGTACAACAAATATATAAATAGAAAGAAATAAACAATAATGAATGAATAAATAAAATAAATATTAAATAAAAAAACATTCATAGCATCAAAGTACGTTAAATAATGAGAATGTTTATCTAAACTAATGTAGGGACTCTCGAATTACCTAAAGCAGTCGAAAAAAGGTTGAAAATAAGTTTAAAATGAGCTGGAAATGCTTGCCGAATCAATTGGGCAAGTCGAGCCAGTTGATTCGGCCAAGTCAACTGGCTAAATTGGACTAAGTTGAGTTGGGCTGGACTCGGTGGACATGGACACAGCCATAGATGCACAAATCGGCCGATTCCGTGCGGAATCGGCCGATTTAAATCGGATCGGCCGCGTGCCGATCCGATTTCGGG
>JAVDBV010085662.1:0-14468 GCA_032619315.1 Piper longum | reverse complement strand
ATTGTACCTTGTGTTTGGATTGCCTCTTCCACGACCTCTTGTAGAACTTTCACCTTTCTCATAGTTGTTGAAGTTGCTATTATAAGAACTCCAACCTCGTCCACGACCACGGCTTCCACCTCGTCCATGACTTCTGCCTCTGCCTCTGCCACGTTGATTTCTTTCATTGCCTTGGCTTCCATGCATATCTTTGATCTGTAGTTTGAGAAGTTGCTCAGTGATTCCATGTTGCTTCTTATGCTTCTCTTCATAGGCTTGTAATGAACTTAGAAGCTGCTCAATCTTCATTTCCTCGAGGTCTTTAGTCTCTTCGATAGTTACAACAATATGCTCATACTTCGGATCTAATGAGCGGAGAATCTTTTCAATGATTCTTACATCTTCTAGCTTTTCACCATTTCTTTTTAATTGATTTGAAACAGCCAAAACTCTAGAGAAGTAATCTGAGACTAACTCTCCTCCTTTCATATGTAAGGATTCAAAGTTACCTCTTAAAGTTTGAAGGCGTACTTTCTTCACGTTTTCTTCTCCCTTATGAGAAATCTGCAACTTCTCCCATACTTGCTTTGCAGATTCAGCATCTGATATCTTCTGAAAACCATCTTCATCTAAAGCTTGATAAATAAGATAGAGAGCTTTCTTGTCTCTCTTTCTTAAATCTTTCAGAGTTGTCTTTTGATCTTGAGTAAGTGCATCTTCATTCTGAGGCTCATTATAGCCATTTTCTACGAGATCCCAAACATCATGAGCTGCAAGGAGAGCTTTTATTTTGATATTCCAATTATCATAATTGGAGTTGTTTAGTGTTGGGACTTGGAACGATGCCACACCATTTGTCATATCTCCAAATTGAGTGAGAATTTGAAAATTTGGAGTTACCTGGTCAACAACTTCTGTAGCTCGGTCAACGGCTTCTGCGTCAAAGTCTGACTTAGTGAGTGACTCGATCTTACTTAGTTCAACTCAGTGAGTTAACTCAGATTTCTGGGCAGCAAACTTCCGGTGATGATTGTCGGCTCGTCTGAGCTCTGATTGGACTGATTCTGGCGGTGTTGGATTCGTCTTTCCGAGAGCTTCAATTCGATATCCTATATGCCAATAACCTGGCCTTGATACCACTTTGTTGACAAGAAAATACTCTGATATTGAGAAAAAAAATGCAAAATACACAAACTCTCTTTTTTTTCTCCAAACAACCTCTCCACACTCAATTCTGAATTCTTACAATGTAGAAGCTTTGCTTCTTATTTTTCTCTCTTATTTTTCCTTGTGTATAACACACAATGAGAGGGGGTATTTATACTAATTCAAGATCAATACAAACCACAAAAACACATCTAACACATACCTAACATTGACTTCTACATTCAACAAAAACCACACCTAACATATACCTAACATTGACTTCTAATTTAGCATGTGTAAAACATTAGAAGCTTCTTTGAATTAAGCTTCATTGTTTTGAGTTTTATAAAACAAGTTTATATTTCAACAATTCCATCGTCTACTCAATAATTTGCTACCTCCAACAAAACTCTAGCTTTGTCCTCATAATTTCTTCGCCACTTGATTCTGATGTTCACGCTGCAAAAAGATTTAGCATTATTCATGAAAAATATGCCAATCAAAAATGTATTATCAATTGAGAAATCTTAGAGGGCGCAGATTAATACATGCACTTAAATGATATAACCCGGCAAATGTGGTCTTCCTAGTATGGCTAGTCATTTTAAAAAATACATAGAACAAGCTCACCAGGGAATGTCATTTCCCACATCCGAATGTCTCATCTAACTAGGAGTGTAAATAAGCTGAGCTAAGTTCTCTACCACTTTATTCATATTAAGTTTGTTTTGTAAACTATTTAACTCAATCTTGATTTGTTATCAGGTTATATATTTTGAGTTTGGCTAAGCGTAACACTTAGTTGCTTAAGTTTAGTTTACGTTTAATTAAACTACTTTCTAGCCAAATCAAATTGAATCGAGAAGTAGCACGCTATTCACCAGCCAAAGGCAAAGATATAGTGTTATCATGTACATATGAGATCTTCCTCATTCTACTACGCAGATCATTCTTTAACTATGCAAGCTTCCAATAGCCTGCATTGCTTGCTTCTCTTGCAGCCATGCTTTTACGTGTTCAAATCCTCCTCCTTTAGCTTCTACTCAAAGCATATAACTACCATCATCCACGAGAGAGAAACTGCTCTCTCCCTCTTATAACACTTACCCAGAACTTTTTTTGTTATCACTAAGCTCATACATTCTTGTTATGCATTGATCAACAGTTACCACTCCAGTTTATCTAAAAAAAATATGATCGTAGTGATACTGCAGGCCATGAATATAATTGTCGTAGGGAAAGGAGAGAGCATTCAGAGAGCTTATTTTACCAGAGAACTTGTATTCGGAACAGCCTCGACTGCTTATCAGGTGACATTCCCCATTTTTTGTACTTTTTAGTTGTGAAAATGCCATCTACATTGACAGAGTTATTGAAGAGTCTAAAAAAACTGAATGATATGATATTGATAGTTTGAAGGAGCTGTGAGTCAAGGAAACAGAAGAATGAGCATTTGGGACACCTTTAGTAGGAAGCCAGGTAAGATTGTTGATTGGAAGATAGATACGGATTGTTTAGAACTAGAGAAGAACATGTTTAAGATATAAGTGTCTGATAGTTGCTTTTACCTGTTATTAGCAGGAAGAATTTTGGACTGCAGCAATGCAGACGGGACAGTAGATCACTACCATCGATTCAAGGTCGGATATCGTAAAAAGCTCATAACTGGCATTTCAGAGCTTCTCCTCGGTTCTGATAAACATTGGTCATCGAGCTTCTCCTCTAGAAAGATTGCATAAGGATAATAGATTTTCAAGTGCAACAGCTTAATTTAAAAAAACAAATTTCTATGGCCTAGTTTTTTTTTTCTAAAGAAATAACAGTAAAGTAAAAATAATGCATGCACTCCGATTCATCGTTCAAGAAACCAAGAAATAGTAGAGAATAGGGTACGCACCTTTTCATGCAGTATTTCACAAGGCAAAAGTAGTGTCTAAATATTGCTCAATGACCAACAAATACTCCAAAGAAAGCTATTATATATGAAAAATGCAGGGAGCCATAGAGTTGATGGAGAACTTAGGAGTGGATACTTACAGGTTTTCCATCTCTTGGTCACGGCTCCTCCCATGTAAGACCTTAACTATACCTTTACAACCAGGGTTTTTTGTTGAGTCAATTATCCTTTCTCTGACGATGGAACAGGAGAGGTCAATGTAGAAGGATTGAACTTCTACAACAGCTTAATTGATGCTCTTCTTGAAAAGGGAATTCATTTCTGATAACAACCGCATTAAAACAATATCTCATAAGTTTCTAAAAACCCTCAGAAACGCTAGTGAAACAAATATAATTTACCTGTTTGACAGGAATTCAACCATACATTACTCACTATCACTGGTACCTTCCCCAGGCTCTGGAAGAAAAGTATGATGGATGGTTAAGCAATCGGATAATGTATGCAATTTGTTATACTAAAGATAATTTTAAAGCGTAATTCACTATTTAAGCAACCTTTCTACATATTATTCGGATTATCTTAACCTAGAGAGGACTTCCGGAATTATGCCGATACCTGTTTCAAAGCTTTCGGAGACAGAGTGAAGCATTGGATCACTTTCAATGAACCCCATGGATTCTCGCTACAAGGCTATGACACAGGCCTGCAAGCTCCTGGCAGATGCTCCATTGTTCACCATCTTCTCTGTAGAAAGGAAGAATCTTCAACCGAACCATAAGGAGGCAAATACCAACTTCCACTCTAGAATCTATTTTCTCTTAATTTTCATGCCCAATTTCCTTCTTTTATTTTTTTAAATAAAAAAAATAAAGGAAACAACATAGTTTTATTTTATTTTATTTTATTTTATTCAAATCAGTGAGAAGATATGTGTAAGTCGTTCATGGTAAACGCAAAATGGTTTGGAAGTGGATACACACCGCCCTTTGAAGAGTACTTAAATAATGGACTGATCTCTTGCACGGCTCCTCTGATTCTAGTCCATGCCTTTTGTCTTATGGGTGATCATAAGATCGACATAAATGATATGGACTTCTTACAACAAGACCCAGAACCTATAATCTTGTCCTCCATCATTTTCCGACTATCTAACTACTTGGGAACCAACAAGGTATATGTGGAACATTAAACATCAATATCTATTAAGTGGCACTGAGTAAAATATATATATACATAAACAAAATTGTTATAAGTTAGAGCAGGTTGAGGCAGAGAGACGAGATGCTCCTGGAAGCTTGCAATGTTTCATGAAAGATTATATATTAATTTTATATGTGTATGACTAGCTTCCCGAGAGTTAAATTTCGTAAACTTCCTATAAAATTGTTATATATTAATTTTAAGTGTTAAAAATAATAGTTTATATTAATTTTATATAAATTTTATTTATTTGATTGAAGAAGCGTTATACATGACTCTCAAGTCAGAATTAACTCCACTCTATCATTATAGAATCATGACTTGAGTCCAATCAGTTTTTAAATTATGAGTATCTGTCCATGAATGGTAGGGCAAGCTGCGGTGCCATCAAATGCATTTTCCATTATTATCTACCCCTTTCTCGACCATTTAATATTTCCATACCGTTGACCGCTTTTTTGACCGGCGTTACCACCACCTGACCAATTTGATTGCCGATAAACGGTTAACAATCGGTAAAATTTGATTGAAGTCAAAAAAAATTTGGCAACATAAAACTCATGCCAAGATCACAAATTAGGTACAGCTTATGCAATATATTAATGTTAAACCAGCCTTTAAAATATATCATCATCTGCATGCTCCCAAAGAAACCTTTAAAAGATGCAATCTATAATTTTAATTAAACATAATAATAATAATATTTTTATTTATTTATATAGATCAATAACACTAGATTTTTACTATACACAATAAACAACCATTTCAATAATACAGTATATCAGTAAAATGGGAACACCAGAGGCTTCTCCCATTGTCATTGTAAAATGAAAGTGATGAAGCTAAATTTACCATTTTTTAAAAAAGTAAAAAAATACTTAAGCCATTTTCTCTTAATTTAATTCAAAATGGTCGATAAAACAATAAATAGGTAAAAAAACGAGTCGACCTAATGAATGACACGATTTCATGGTCTAAAACATAACGAAAATTATAATTTATGACCTAATAATATATATACCATTATTAGCTTGGACCCTTGATAAACGGATCGAAACAAACTTTCTTGGCATCTCAAGAGTGAAAGATATTATTAAATATATGTAAAAATATATCAAGTATAGATAAAAACATAAAAGAAAACAACAGTGTTCTGAGCATATATGTGTGTAGTATTTATCTGTCATTCCACTAAAATGACCCGACACACAGGAACATAAGACCTATATATATAATAAGAAAAACGTCAATAACGAGTAGTATTGTCTAGAAAAAGCTAGTAGTAATAGGCAAGTGTAAACTAAGTTCCACAGGGAAGGAAAAACCGTATATACTCTCCATGGGAGCACTCAAAGGGTATTTACTGAGGAGCCATCAACCTGCAGACTCGATAGCATCCAAAACTGTATTGATGTTGTGCCACTCTCGGTAAATGGTAAATACCTTCATCGGCAATAACTAGTCCCACCTTCAGAAAAAACACATAATTTAAGCCCTCTTCATATCTCCATATAACTCCCGGCCTAGAGTACAAAGACCGAATACTCTATGGCAGTTGTATTTAGTACACTTCAATACCACAAGCCTAGACGCAACAGTCGTCTACTCCTTGCCTCTTCAAGTGTGAGGAAGCTCAGGACATAAAGACGTCAGGATTCAATGGAAATGGAACAACCATCTCACTAATCTAAAACCCGTTGTGACCTGCGTATGCGAGCGCTCACGATACACTAATTTTTGGCTCACTGAAAACTCAATAAAAACAATAAATAAGGTTAGGGAAGGAATCATATAAGTAGGCCCGAAGGCAATGTGGGGTGGATCTAAGTTTGAAAATAACACAAGGGAACTCATCGTCGAGGGTTATTAATCATGGAAATAAAAAAACATCTAGATGGCCCGTATTAAGTAGGGTTCGATAAAACCGCTACTTAACATGAACTACTATCTAGAAATCAAATCCACAATAAAGTAAGCGAAAAATCTGAGAAGTCCTAACGTACTTGTGGTCCAAACTCCGAGTGAAGTGTATTATATATTCTTGTCTGCGTTGTTGGGGACAATGGATTTTGCATAATAATGTGTGGTGGTGTTTCAAGTTTGCTACTTTGAGGTTGTACGAGTCTCTATATATTTATTTAATTAAGCATATGACTTTTATTTCAAAATAGTTAACGATATTAGTATAGAGAATATTTTGTGTATCACTAAAGTTTACACTTATTTTTCGTCTTAGTATGATTTTGTGAAAAAGATTGTCATATAATTACATTTTAGAAGGCTAATTTAATAATTCAATCAATTATTTAATACTTGAAAATTATAAAATTAAAATAGATGTGTCATGCACTATCTGTTGGGATGAAGAATAATTAAAAAAAAACATGACAACAAAACTATAAATACAAGGACAAACATGACACTTTCATTTAATAAAGATCTTCATGAAATATATATACATGAAGCACAACAATCTCTACTAATGAATTCATTAGGGAGTTCAACCTAAGCAATCCTACGTGAAAACCCAAATACCTATTTATATACTTTGAGAACACTGTACACATTTTTTTCATTAATATGTTCACATCTATATTCAATGCTGTTTCTCTATATTCTATTCAACTCTTCACTTACTAAGAAGATTATAACTAATTAAACATAATTTCTAACATCCAC
Organism: Piper longum; assembly: GCA_032619315.1. Lineage (NCBI taxonomy): Eukaryota > Viridiplantae > Streptophyta > Magnoliopsida > Piperales > Piperaceae > Piper > Piper longum. The sequence goes on along the minus strand of JAVDBV010085662.1, from coordinate 7,564 downwards.
TTTTAAGTTTGATTTGATATTAAAATTAGGATTACTTTTCAACACAATTTGCTTCATTCTTGTATTAATGTTCTCAATTTTATTTACATGACCTCCATCTTTCTTTTCTTTCATTCATCATTGGTGTTCCTTCCATTTGCATATTAGTTAGCATTCTTCACCCTTTTACAATATTTTCTTCGATGTAGATGTTTCCTTCCTCCAAAATAAATTATCTATTTAATGGATGAATGACGAAGGGAGCTCATTTGGACATCTCTCTTCCGGTTTTCATTTTCTCTATCTTTGATCTCTTGATAGATGTTGAAGAGAACATTCTCATCTCTCTTCACTTTAAAATTGCAATGTCTTCTTCTCTTGGGTCCATCAACATTGCGTCACCTTTGGTTTCTCTTAGGGTTGTAAACGAGCCGAGCCGAGCCGAGCCAAGGAGGGGTGTACTTGAGTTTGGCTTGATATAAAACGAGCCAAGCCGAGCTTTAATATAAATGATCCGAGCTAAGCTTGTCTAAAATTTATGGTGTTTTGTCTTGGTTTGAGCGGAGCTCGAACCAAGGTCAAGCTAAGCTCGAGCCGAGCTCGAGCCTAGCGAATGTTTATGTGCTCAAATTATATAAGATCAAAATTTTTTTTAACACTATCTAAGTTCAATGTGACCTCAATAGTATTTACAAGCCAGGCTGAACCGAAATTTTTTTCGAGTTTGAACACATCGAATTCGAGTTTTGAGCCGAGCCGAATACTCCTTTGCTCAAGCTCTGTTCGTTGTTCAATGAGCTTATCCATTTCGAGTCGCGTATTTTTTCGAGGACAAAATTAACAAAAGCGAGCCGAGCCGAACGCAGAAAGCTCGCGAGCAGGCTTGGCTCGTTTACACCCCTAGTTTCTCTAAGCCTTTTTTTAATAATGTGATATCTCTCAATGGATAGATAGAGAGTTTCCTTTACTCTCTTTCAATAGTGAAAAAAAAATTTCCACAATTTTTTAGTGTCATGTAAAATTTTCTTCTACAATTTGTCAGTACGGCTTTATATTCTATCTCTATGTAATCGTACTTTGAATAACATCTAGTCAATTATGACGTGTTGTTAACCTTACTTCATAGGTCCTTACTCGAACTAGGCTCTATACGAGAACCAATTATCAGACTATGAGCTAAAAAGATTTGCCAGAATATGGTATCTGAATGAAACCAATATCTTCACCCATCAATCAAATCTCCCCTTTTTCTAAATCATATTTCACAAAAAATTTTGGAATATATTATCAAAAATCATGAATTTTTTTTGAATAATAATGTTTGGATTGATAATAGTAACCCAATAAACTATCAACAAAGCTTAGTTGATCAAAAGGTTGTGTAGCTTGATTTAGCTCAAGATTTGAACTTGATGCACTTTACCTTGACCAAATGTTCAATATCCTGACTTTAATAGTTTACTTAATGAATTTTTATTCTGATTATTAAGAAAAGATATGCCATCAAGAATCTATATTTTTAAAATTTTATCAATTATATGTGTGCACTGAAAAAATATTTTACCATAGAAAAATAATATGCTAATTTACATTTTAGGAGGCTAATTTAATCAGTCAATCAATTATTTAATGCTTGAAAATTATTAAATAAGCATAGATGTATCATGTACTCTATGTTGGGATGAAGGATAGAAATAAAAAAACTTGATGACAATCAAAATACCCGGATTTGCTCATACACTACTTATTTACCCTTTATCTTCTCTTATTAATAAAAAGGAAACTCAATAGTGACATCTGATTAAAAGGAGGAGCATTAACTAATCAAATCATATTACTATAGTTTATATTCTCTTTCAATTAAGATCAATCTTTAAAGAAATCAAAATCTCTATCTAATATATTAGATTATTATAGTCAAATTCATTATTCAACGAGATTTTATTTACAAAATTAAAATTTAACTATAATATAAATCGCGTCAAGCCTAACATCATGCCTAATAATAATAAACCATCTAAAGTTTTTACTAAACTTGGTTCATCTCTTGTAACTAATCAAGCACTTAATCATCTAAAGTTTTTACTAAACTTGGTTCATCTCTTGTAACTAATCAAACACTGAATAACAAGCAAAGAAAAGAGACAGATGTACAATACATAAGATGCACATGACCCAATGCCAATCTCGGGTGAAGACTTAATTAATTTGGGGACCGGGTGTGTCCCTACAATGATCCACTATGTACCAAATACCTTCATTATATCAATAAAAATATGGGCAAAATGAAAAAAAAAAGAATTTTAAAATTTTTTAAAAATTAGAAAGTTTTCATGTGTGAAATGATCCTTAGTGATTTAATTAATGATTTTGTAACAAGTTTTGCTGATATTTTATTATTAATTTTTATGGGTGATGTTGTTTGTTAACCTCACTAACACCCTTCTTTTTTGTTCACGTGAATATTAAACTAGGATCCATATAGTTATAAATAGCAAAATTTGGATGGTCATGCCCTTTTTTACATCAATTGCTTTCTTCATTTAGGCTTAAGACCAACAATATACAAATATTGACGGAGCTAGTAAATAGTCTTAGTGGTTATCTTAGGTTTAAATTGAAGTATGCCCAATTGTTTTGATGTACTTTTGAAAGATATAAATATTACAACTCACCTTTTTGATCTTAAGATGGATGCTACCTTGATTTTAGAAATATAAAACTCAATTAGTACTAATAAATTTAATACCAAATAGTACAGGTACGGGCCAAAGTAGATTTCATAGACAAACAAATATAACTCTATAATAATTATTGAGTGAGGGATTTGATCTGGCCTACAAATAGTAACATAGAGTTCCATGTTCGTGTTAAATAGATTTTAACTAAAATAATATTCAGATAGTTAGCGTAGATGATAGAGATACACTCATAATGGTGTGCCTCATACACGCAAGCCCGCTATAAATATATGAGTCATGAATTTGATCTCCTTCAAAGTTCAACAGTTCAGTTTAATCGAGTTGTTATTTACAAGCTTAGTGGCTTCTCTTCCTGCATGCTTGGTGGTCGAGATCAAGTTTGCCTCTCTTGATCACCCTGCTAAAACTGTTCATGTTGTTAGTACTTGTCGCCTGACAGCTAACTGCAACCCCAGCTCCTGGGATTACGATGCCATACAGTCACTCAACAGCAATTGAATTGTAATACCCAACCGTGTTGCCCTTTGTTTCATCTAATTCTTACGATGCCATACAGTCACTCATACAGTTTCGTGTTCATGCATGCAGGGAGATGAGTGCATGAAACGAGTGGAGGAGCTCAAGGAGGCCATATGCAGTTTGTCTAGCAAGGACGGCCATTGCAGCAACTGGAAAAGATTGATACCATCAAACGTTTGGGTCTTGGCTACCACTTCGAGCAGGAGATCAATAGCATCTTGGATGCCATGACAAGTAGCACAGATATGGGATTTCAGAATGATCACGGTCTCTATGAAACAGCTTTGTATTTTCGTCTGCTCCGGCAGCATGGTTGTGAAGTGTCTCAACGTAAGTTTACATTCTACATAATTGGTAGTCTAAATATAATTAGTTAGATGTATATATACATCTTGTGCTTATAAGTTTAAGTTTGTAATATTTTTGTCAAACATGACACCTATGTTTGGGAAGTTCGTGGATGAGAGCGGTGAATTCAAGGGATATTTGTTCAATGACGTGAAGGGTTTGTTGAGCTTGTATGAGGCTTCACAGCTTCAGTTCCATGGGGAGAGCCTTCTTGAAGAGGCAAAGGCTTTTTCTCATCATCCTAAAGACAACCCGCCGAAAGATTGTACTGTCAACCAGAGCTTAAAGGCAGATGTCGAGAGTGCAGTGGTGGTTCCTGTGAACAAAAGGATTCCATGGCCTGCAACTAAATCCTACATTGGAAGATAAGAAAGAAAGAGCCAATGGAACCTTGCTTGCTGCAAATTTTCTCAGCTCAACTTCAATATAGAAGTTGGCCAAACTGTTTTCCGGATCTCATATGAAACTCGGTTTATAGTATTGAAGAGTGCCAGAAAACATATTTTCATATGCTCTGGAAGTTGCCCAACTAAGTTAATGTCCCATCTGTAACACCAAAAAACATTGTTAATGACTTTAGTACAACATAAACTTAATTATTAGTGATAGAAAGAGTGTAGAGCTCTTTGTATTCTATATGTACCTATCTACTGCATCAGAGAAAAGTTCAAGCTCATCAGGAGTGCCATAGACATCATAAATATCATCAATTGTGGTTATAAGAAGAAATATCTTGGCAAGTTGCTTTCTGCAGTAGGCGTACTGTGGCCCGGGGATGGTTGACAAGCTCCAGGAGTAAGCTTCCACACGCCTGTCCCTAGCAAACTCAAGTTTAACTGTAAGCCCCATTTCTCTTCACCACCTGAATTAATATTTATACAGCATGCATGTGCACACCAAATGTTACAATTAGTAGCTGTCAAGAAGAAGCCTAAAATCAATATTGGCTATAAATATTTGGAACGGTACTAAAATATTGCCCGTCACAAATTGGAATAAAAGACGTTGGCATCAAGAAAGATATTTGGTTTGGAATCCAAGTCTACATGCAAATTATTTAAACTCTCATGATAAGGGACAATTGACTCCCAAAACAAACGTAGTAAAAGCTTTATATATATATATATATATATATATATATATATATATATGTGTGTATGTATGTATGTATATATACCTTGAGAAAGACTTGAGCTCGCCTTGGTGTTTGGCTTGCTCCGTATCGAAGTTGAGCTGAGCCATTTCCAGCAAGCAAGGTTCCATTGCCTCTAATCTTTTTTCATATATTCCAATGTAAGATTTAATTGCAGGCCATGGAATCCTTTTGTTCACAGGAACCTCCATTGCACTCTCAACCTCTGCCTTCAAGCTCTGGTTGACAATACAATCTTTCAGCAGGTTGTCTTTAAGATGAAGAAGAGAGAAAGCCTTTGCCTCTTCAAGAAGGCTCTCCCCATGAAAGCAAAGCTGTGAGGCCTCATACAAGCTCAACAAGCCCTCCACATCATTGAATAGATATTCCTTGAATTTACCCTTCTCATCCACAAACTTCCTAAACACATCTGTGTCATACTTGACAATAGTATTACAAACTTAAACTTATAAGCATAATGTGTGTGTGTGTGTGTGTGTGTGTGTGTGTGTGTGTGTGTGTGTGTGTGTGTATCTAACTAAATATACTTAGACTACTAATTATGCTTAATATGACGTTACCTTGAGACACTTCACAACCATGCTGCCGGAGCAGACGAAAATACAAAGCAGTTTCATAGAGACCATGATCATTATGAATTCCCATATCTGTGCTACTTGTCATGGCATCCAAGATGCTATTGATCTCCTGCTCAAAGTGATAACCAATACCCAAACGTTGGATAGTATCAATCTTTTCCATTTGCAGCAATGGCCGCATTTCCTTGCTAAACAAACAGCAAATGACATCCTTCTTGAGCTCCTCTACTCGTTTCATGCACTTATCTCCCTGCATGCATCAACACCAAACACTATTCATTAGATACAAAATAAAACGTAAGAACTACAAAGAAAGAAAAGGCACACGGTTGGATATTACAATATTGCAATTGCTGCCGAGTGATTGTATGGCATCATAATCCCAGGGCGAGTAGTACTAACGACTTGAACAGTTTCAGTAGAGTGGCCAAGAGAGGCAAGCTTGCTTTTGACCACCAAGCATGGAAGAGAAGCCATTGAACTGCCTAATTAGTAAATGACAACTCAAGCATGGAAGAGAGGCAAGCTGCTCATGTATTTATAGAAGGCTTGCACCGGGTGTGACTTAAATTGGAGCTGGGACATGTGAGTCTCGTGCATGTACTTCATATATATATACATGTGCATCTCGTGCATGTACTTTTTACTTTTTGTTTGATTAGTTTCAACGAACGAGAGATGAACCAAGTTTACTGTAAACATTAGGATATTTTTTGTTATTATTCGTAGTTAATATATGGGGATTAAACCCCGACATTTTATTAAGATTCAAATCCACACTTATTTAAATAATTTATTCAATTCAATCCCCATAATTTAAAAACGTGGGTTCCCCTCGACATGTTATGAAATGCGTAGTTTTTAAACTCTATTTTGACCCAAAAAACTTTATTTTGACCCATTTTTAAAACCTTTTTTAAATTTAAATTTTTTTGAAACGATTGTACTTCATAACTATGTTTTACTTTGAATAGTCCGAGACGCAACTAACAGTTGATGGGTACGTTTGTGGGTGATCCTTGAAGGTTGAAGCTAAAAAAAAAACATGGAAACCACTTCAAAACAATGTCAATGGCATTTCATTGTCTGCTCACTGCTATGAAACAAAAGCAAAACTCGCATTTGCTACCTCCACAAAACTCTAGCTTTGAGGGTGCATGCGCTTAAATGATATAACCCAACAAATGATTAGGACGTCGTTTTATTGGCCACTCATTTTAAAAAATACTTAGGACAAGCTCATTTAACTCAATCTTGATTTGTTATCAGGTTATATATTTTTGGCTAAGCGTAACACTTAGTTGCTTAAGTTTAGTTTACGTTTAATTAAACTACTTTCTAGCCGAATCAAATTGAATCGAGCTGATCTATTTGATGGTTCTATTGAAATCTGAGTCAAATTTTATGGTAAGATCTTCCAATGGACAAGTAAATGTGATAAGATTTACAAATATAGATTCTTGATGGCATATATTTTACTAGTACTCTTGTCATAGTTCATTTGGTTACTAATTATTATTATCAAGCCAAACAATATTTATTCAAGATCCATGATAATGAGCACAACTTCAAGGCAAACTTAGCAAAATATATTTAACACATACGCTGGCTTGACTTGATTACACCCTTATATTTAACCTACGACTAAAAAGTCAAGCACAATAAAGGACAAGCCCACCGTGGGGAGGTTGTCCATCCATGAACAAACCTCATAGGCTTGCAGAAACAAATGGGGTTCTAAGTCTTCCTAATACGACTAGTCATTTTAAATAAAGTACCGATGCCTACATTCATGCCTAAGGATGAATTCTGACATCTGATATTCGTGAATTCAATCAAAATCCAACCCGTTTATATCCCATCTGAAATAAATACAATGGATGCAATAATCAAATTTGGCTACGAATTTCCAGTAGAGTCAGGTCAGATTTGGATATAACCATATCCAGATCCATATCTGACCAGAACTCATCCGTATTCATGTAGTGCCCAATGTCATGTATACACGGGTTTAATTTACCATGATCAAATTTTGGGTCACAATTCCGAGCAACAATGAAGATGAATGATCATTATAGTTTACCAATTTTGACACTAGGTCACAAAACTCTTTTCCCATTGAATATATAGTCACTTACTTGTCTTATAAATCCATCATCTAATCCTTAGTTCGCAGCCATGGACTAGATGACATCAAAAGGTCAAAAGCAAGAAATGGAAAACTGGTTTTTGACAAGACACAAGTCATCTAAAGTGTGCTCTTCTGCATGATTAGACATTGTTTA
>JAVDBV010085661.1:0-39368 GCA_032619315.1 Piper longum | reverse complement strand
GTTCTATTGGCCGATGGGTCAGTCCACCGTGCCACTATAAAATATTGGGTCGATGGTCAGTCCACCGTACCCCCCTTATTGGCCGATGGGTCCATTCCACCGTACCTCTATATTAGGTTGAGCCGATGAGTCCATTCCACGGTACCCCCTATTGGCCGATGGGTCCATTCCACCGTACCTCTGTATTAGGTTGATCCGATGGGTCCACCCTATTGGCCGATGAGTCCATTCCACCGTACCTCTGTATTAGGTTGGTCCGATGGGTCCATTCCACCGTACCCCCTATTGGCCGATGGGTCCATTCCACCGTACCACTGTATTGGCTGTCCGGTTCATTCTAACATGTTCGATATTTGATTATAATCTGTCAGTTCTATTTTGACATGTCCGATATTTGATTATAGACTATCAGTTCCATTCTGACATGTCCGATATTTGATTATGGACTGTCAGTTTCATTCTTACATGTCCGATATTTGATTATGGGCTGTCAGTTCCATTGTGACATGTCCGATATTTGATTATGGACTGTGCGGCTAACAAAGATATTTGAACTATTGCAATTTATAACAAAAAGCCCACAAGAACCCCATACATAAGGTGCTAGTGATCCAGTAACTCAACAAGGTGTTTCCAATGAATTTATGCGTTGCAACCATGCATGTAAGAGTTCTAATGGAAAAGAACTAAGAAGAAGTACGAAATACTTACACAACAATGGAAAGGCACCGGAGAGGAGGCAAGGAGGAGTGGACTGCTATGGGAAAATTTTCTCTTCCTTCTCCTTTTTCTCTCTCCATATTCCATGACCCCCTCCTCCTATATATATATATATATGTTTCAATGTGTTCCTCAATTAAATTCACACATCTATTCATGTATAGGTATTTCCTAGGTTCAACGAGTCCCTCAATTAAATTCTCACATTTATTCATGTATAGGTATTCCCTAGGTTCAACAAGTTCATTTATTAAACTCTCACATCTATTCATGTATAGGTATTCCATAGGTTAAACTCTCACATCTATTCATGTATAGGTATTCCATAGGTTGGGTTCGTCCTTCCTAATGCCAGAGTTTGGCCTATAGTCTGGGTTCATCTTATCTAAGGCTAGAGTTGGCTTTACGTTGAACATTGTCTGGTGTACTTGATAACTGACCATATCGATTCATCGAAAATAATATTTCACTATATTTTGGTTCGAGTCTTACAAAAATAAATAAATTTATTTATTTATATAATTTTTTTTTCACGGTTCTTACACCAGGAGTAATATGGAGGACGTAGAGGGCTGAGATGAACGAAAATGAGATTTGATGCATGACGCAATAGATGAGATTTGATGCAAGACGCAATAGATGAGATGGCTAAGGAAAGAGAATGAGATGGATATGGGACGCTGCTACTCGAGGGCAATGACTCCCATTTGTGCCCTTGTGAGAGTTCTTGAGGAAGTATATGTTGTTTTTATTCAACAGGAGGGTTAGCTCTCATGTGCCAGTTTGATATTAGTTATTTTTCGGACTGGTAACACTCATTACTGACGGTTTTTTATAATATATGTAGGTGATGAACTTGATCGGAGGTGTTAGCTTGGACGGAGGAGCAGCGAGGTATCTTGCACACACATATGGTTAATGATTGAATGTTTAATATTGTGTTTATGATTTTATTATATTGAATTTGATGTGGAAAAATGTAAAGAGATATGTTGTGATTGAATGTTGACATGATAGTATGATACAATGTGAATTATGAAGAGAATGTGCAAGTGGGCTAAGACCCAAGTTTGAGAAAATAGATTATATTTTATGAATGAAATTATTGATATGTCCATATATAGTTGTATATATTGTTTGACAGGGTGGCCCTTAATTGCACTTTTAGGGGAGGTTCTGTCCGTTTTTATTTAGAATTTTTTTTTGATTTTATCGCAACTGTGTTAATATGTAAATTTATTGTATGTCATCCATATAGTGGCATGTTAAGATTTTTGTACATTCATCCATGTATATAGAAAATCACATCTTTATTTTAAGACGCCGAGAGTAAATCCGGGTCGACTTAACTGAATCTAATAGATTATCGAACGGTTCGGTCGCCGGTAATATTTTCGGGTCGGTTCACGGGTGAGCCAAATCGGGGTATTACATTACCAAATCCCTATTCTATTTTCCTTTGAACCAAGATGTGTTTTTCTTCTAAAATACTTCCATGAATTGCATATTCAATCCTACTTTGTTCTTGATGAGATCTTTCTTTGTTCAAAGAAAGTAGTCAGTGGCAGCACGTTGATTGTTTCAACGATGCATGTTTGCAGGTGTAGTAGGCTTGACTCCCCTTGAGTAAACGAGCCTTCTCTTAAATGAGTTTTGGTCTAAAATTGCTGTTTTATAGTATTGGACGGCTTTCTCCTTTCTCGGTCGGATTATGTCGCATGCTTCTTGTCTTCCCCGACTTTGCAACTTTAAATGGCCAGAGCTGGGAAGATGAACGCGATGCCGTGAACAATACTATTTATCCTGGACGGGTAAACCTGACTAACCCAGATGCCAATTTCTTGTTATGGCCTAGTTTTAGGAAAGAAGGATCAAGTTTTCTCACCTAAGAATGGGCACCGGCAGCGCCACGCCCAGAAAAAAATACTGATGTGTTATGATTTTCCCTTGCTCTCTGACTCAAATGAAAGTGAGCTATATTCCTACCCAAGATGGTGAAGAACCAAGGCTCAGTCAATGTAGAAGATTTATACCCGACTCCTTAAGCTAAACTCGGCTGATCTGGATCGAATATAAGACCTACATTCATAAATCGTATGCAGAATTAAATGATTCAAAAATTGCGAACCAAAAAAATAAACTGGAGTTTGATATCAACAGCACGCCCAAGAGAGTAAAAAAGACTCATTTTCCATCTACAATTTCCATCCATGGATAGCACTGTATAGACTGCTATAGATATTGGAGAAGAAAACCAATGAAAATAACACATATTGATTACTGAACAAGCAAAAGAGAATCCTGCAGTGATGCAATTTGCCCAGGGAGATCAGCAGATGCACCTACACTTCTTTGCCTAAATGTTGCAGTTAGAAAAAATTCCAAAGACTTCCCCACTGCTCCTTGTTTGACTACGGGTAATTTCCTCATCAACAGCACCTCTGCTTTCTACGTTGCATTGGTAGTTCCTAACTGGATAATAACCCGAGCTCCAGAAGCAAGTCTGTAAAAAAAGATGGCCAATTGCTCTATCAGGCTATAAGTTTAATCTGCTTAGAATACAATCAGAAGAAGGCAGACACTTAACTTTCTTCAATTTTAATTAACTTGTCCTCCTCTTTGCAGGACTCTAATCTCTTCGATGTTTTCACAGAATTGGATTGATTTGTGGCCCTCCTGCTATTTTCACCAGATGAAATGACTGGAATGGCATGGGAGAAGTCGTTTTTTACTGAATTCCTCGGCTTCTCGGACAAGGGGGACCTTGCGGATTCAGTTTTCCCTGACTTGTTATATGCAGTTTTAAGGTTTAGAGGTATGCACTTTGAAAGAACAGATTCCCCACTTTCCTCTTTTGATGATGTAGAATCTGATAGTCTGGAAGTCCTGTGTTTTTAAGATCTCATGCATTAAGTTCAAAACATAAATAAACATAAGCACATTGGTGACAAAAGAAAACACAATCCTTATATCATTTTGAAAACCAGAATGCTCATTTGTATATGCACCTATTAGAGCCCAATCTAGAAACCAAGCCTCTGAAATTTAAATCAACTGTTTGAGGTGCTATGTAGGTGTTTTTCAATCTTATTTGTCAACTACAGAGTTATATTACCAGCATGAAAAAAGCCTTGAAAGTATATGTAAATGATGGAACAATAAAAATTCACTCATGCTACTGAATTAGAATCTACAAACAAAGATGAGGGACTGCAGCTATTCCAGATATAAGAAACATCAAGTTACGTTCTTAGACTACAACTTGTAGATTTTTGCAGACAATATTGTGCACAGATTAACTTTCCTTTAATGCTTGGAACAAAATGAGTTTGAAAGAAATGACTAGTTAAACACGGCAATTATCCATCAATACCAGCAATTTCACAATATGAAAACAAAGTCACCTCTCTGCATTAAAAGAATTCGAGCGCTTGAGAGCACAAATCTCATCCTCTCCCTTGTGTTTTCCGGTCTCTATTAAGCTCCCACTGAAGTATTCCTTCTCTTCTAGCTTCAACCCCATCAATCTAGGATTATCAGGCAACCAGTCGAGCTCTCCCAATCCTGCTGTACCGGAAAGCGTCGGCGAAGGGAAACTCAGAAATTTAGGCCTGTAAGTAGGAACAAGGCCAAAACTATGGTGATCCTTCACAGTGATGGAGCCACAGGTAATCAGCTGCATTAGCATATTGGATGGTTTGAGCTTAGAATGAGGAGGAAGCAATACTTGCTCCTCCTCAAGTATTCTAAAGCTCTTCATCTTGTTCACATCAGCTCTTATCAAAGACTCCAGTGTCTCAGTTTTACCTCCAGAGGAAGTGCTGGATGAAGGAGGAGATGGCAATATCTCGCCCTGGCCAATCTCGGGACTCTCCTTTCTCCTCACTATCATCTGTTCGCTACTACGCCTTCTCTCATGATCAGACACTCCTTCCTCGGTTGAAACACCTCGAGTACAAGTATCCCTAGATGGAATCCTCCTCTCCCCATCACTATCAGTCTGAGTGGCAGCATTGGCAGCTCTATCAGGCTTGTAGACCTTGTACTCAGACAAGGGACTGCCTCTAAATTCTGGAGACACTTCAGAAGAACCACTTCTTCCCAAGGGTGGTGATAATCGCTCTTGTTGAGACAATTTGGCTGGTCTCTCAATGGTACTAGAAGATGAAGGAGTATCCATGCCTCTAGATGTACTGTCAAGCACCAATTTCTGGCTTTGCCTTTTTGAGCTACAAATATCAACAATTCGGCCTATGCACAATTCCAGTTGGAAGAAGATAAAAAAAAAAAAGGCAGGATTCAACAATTCCACAAGTGATTGATTATCAACCAGGAGTTTAAAAAGAAAAAAAATGGTGAATTAATAAAAAAAACCTCACCAGAAGGAAGATCTTCCACAAGCTCGGATCCCTTGAGTACATACTCATCACCATGAGCAGGAAGAATCAGATCATCTTCACTGATATCATGCCACACAAACCCATTCTTGTAGCTCCTGCATCAACATAACATAAGATTGTCACAAAACCTCAACTGAACTGATCAAAAGCTCAAACTTGTCAATCAATTCCCAACCTTTTACATGACCATGAATACATAGCCGCCATCCCTTTCCCACGCAAAACGTTAAGCCGATCAATCACATCTTCGACCACCAAAATAAATAAATAAATAATTAATTAAATTCAATTAAAAAAGAAAGAAAAAGCTCTAAGAACATCAAATCAACAGCATTTCCCAGCTGGGTAGTCAGAGAAATCCAGAGTACCTCGCAAGTAGAGGCCCAGAGGGGAAGACAGCGGCACCTCGATGAAGTGGGGGTGCTCAAGGTGCCGGCTGCGGCAGAGGTAGTAGACCACCGACACCTTTCTCCCCGGTGGCGGCGGCTTCTGCGACAGCGGCTCCGCCCACACCCTGGCGGCCCTCTCCGGGCTCCCCCGCCGGTGCGCCGCCCTGGGCCTCACCTCCATTGCCTACAGATCAATGCCGTCTCTCCATCCTCCACGGATCCGAGCCAAAAAAAGACTCGATCTTTTGCAGTACAGAGGCCAAGGGAAGTTGAGCTCAGAGGGTGGTTGCAGTAGAAGTGGGATTTGAAGCAGGGAGAGCTAGGAGTCGGCCATGGGCGTAGGGTGGTAGAGCTGGCCAGTGGGAGCTAAGTTTGCAAACATGGTTTGTCCTAGGACAAGCTTGAGCTTTGCCCCTTTTTTTGCTTTTGCCTTTCCTGATTGGGAGCTGTGTACCAAACTAAGCTAACATACCCCTATCATATCACCTATGATGGTGCAAGATTTGCAAGAATGCTAGCTTTTATCAATTTGAAGAAGATCACATACCTCTCTAATGGTGTTTATAACTTAAATATATATATATATATATATATATATATAATAATACAGATATTTTATATTAATTTAAATTAATACAAACCATTAGGTTAAACTATGATTGAAAAAATAATTGTTTTGAGATCTTAATCAATGAGCACGGATAGATTCGGGTCAACTACAGATCGAATATGGTCATATCTAAATTTGCCTAAAATTTAAAAAATTTAACCCTGACTTGAACGAGAAGATTATATTCATTTTATTTACTATATTTATATCTGACCTGAATCTGTATAGCCTATATCTAATTTGATCAGTTAAAATAATATAAATAGTATAAATTTTAATATAAAAAATTAAAATTATTAAAAATATTATTTTTAAAATATTTTTAAATATAATTTTATAAAATATTACCTATCCGGATTGTATACGGATCATATCACCTCAAATCCATAGCCGATCCAAATATTTTTACATTTATTATACATGAAAAGTTTGAACCATATTCGATCCAAAATTATTAGATCAAATATAAACAGATCGAATTCACGTATATTGTATATTTGAACTTGTCAATGAATCAATCTCTTTTGAGGTGATATAAGAATATTCTTATTAGTTGATACCGAGCAATCTAACAAAAACAATCTATAATGGTTTTTTTTTTGGAAACTTAATGAATGGAGGCCTAATTTGACATAATTTTTGGGAACTTTTGGATTTTTTTTTACCGAAATTAGTGAAAAAATAAGAAAACAAAAACTCTTCTTCTCTTCGTGTATATCTGATATTTGCATATTAGATTGTATTGAACCTTTTTATATTTGACCCAAATTAATTAGAATTGGATAAGAGTTTATAAATTCGTAAACATTCTAATCTCATTTTTTGTTTGGGTTGATTCGATTTGAGTATGTAATATTTTTTAAAAAATATTGTAACATTGAAAATAATAATTTTTAATTTTTCTCTCATTTCATGTTAAAATTTATATTATTTATATTTTTAATCAAATCAGGTATAGATATGGTAAAAGAAACAAAGATAAAATTCGCATTTAGGTCGACTACAAATTCAACTATTGGATCTGAATCGAATACATACGACTATTTTATCCGAACTCGTCCCTAATTAGGAAAAAAAAGTTTGTTATTTATAGATTTTTCCCTCATATATGATATATCATAAATAACATTCATCTATCCCTTAAATTGAATTTACCCTATTAGCCTCCCTTTGTTGGCTTTCTAAGCAAGCACATAATACCACAAAAGAAAATTTGTTAGATACCGTGCTATAATTGATTTTGTGTCAAAGGTAATCCTGTTTTCTTTATAAACAGTTCATGTGTAACACATTTTAAAGAGCCCCATATAACTCTGATCACACTAAATACTACTCTATATCCTTATACCTAATTTTATAAATTAAATCGTTGTTTTATTACAAATTATAAAAATCAGATTCATAATTATCATTTAATAATTTAACATTTAATTATTACAATTAATTAGTTTGTTAGGCTTTGTTGGTGAACAAACGTAGGCAAAGATCTATCACACAAAAACTACTACTTTTCACAAGATTTAAATCCTGCATTTTCTTTTGGTTTGCTGCAATGTGAGAGTCCCATTCAATAACACACTTCACCCAAAACACAATAGTTTTGTATGTTTATAAATGATGAATAATTAATTGTGAGTTAGGCGTGTATACGAGCCGAACCGAGCAGGGATGTTGATGTGGAAATTATAACGTAAGTGCATGTGTCGAATTAATTAATAAAAGTGATAAGAAAGTATCGTCCCACGAGGAATTAGTAATAGAAATTCTCAATTACCAAAACTAATTTAATTAATTATACTTAAACGAAAACAAGTTCAAATATTGATTTAATTATAAATTACGACTAAATTAATCTAAAATTACAATATTTAAATGATGAATTGATTTCGAGACGACAAACCTAGGATTTTCAATTTTACTTAGTGCTCTATATAATTAAAATTATAATTTTTACCTATGAATTACACATTCGAATCATTAACCACGGGAATTAATTATTTATGACATCTCTTACATTCACTATAAACTTATCACTTGCACTCAACTTCTATATCTCTATGAAATTACGTATGTAAAATGATACATTAAATTCTGCCCTTAACAGTTGCCTAAGACATATGAGTATATCTCTATCTAATATGTGAATCACCTAAAATCGATAAACAAAGGCTATTTTATTCAATGACAAATCTAATCTTTCTATCTCTAGACAAGATTAAATCTCTAAATCGATTAATAGATGGCCAATCTAATAATAACATTAACGAATAGAATAGAATAGATGATCCAAAAACACAATCACACAAATAAAAATTAATAACTTTTATTAATCCATACACTAAGTTTCATTGAAAATCCTATAAAAGAATTTACTCCATATAATATTCAAATAAATACAAGAAATTCATATGTGATATGAAAGACATCATTAATCACAAAGAAAAATAAATGAAAGTAAGAAAAACTCTTTTGGAGAAAGTGTCTTCTTCTTTTAATCCAACTTCTTCGTCTTCCTTCTCTCTTTTACACCGTCTCTTAGCCATCAAGAGTTGCTCTTTTTGTTGTTTTTCCTCTATAAAACCCTGATTCAGTTTATAAATGATCCAACCAAAGATTTCAAATGGGCCCACCATATAACAATACCCAAATCCCTACAATACCCGAGTCGCTACATTACTCGGGTCGTTATTACTGTAGCGACCTAGTTGAATAGTAACGGGTCGTTTGTTGTTTTTCCTCTATAAAACCCTGATTCAGTTTATAAATGATCCAACCAAAGATTTCAAATGGGCCCACCATATAACAATACCCAAATCCCTACAATACCCGAGTCGCTACATTACTCGGGTCGTTATTACTGTAGCGACCTAGTTGAATAGTAACGGGTCGTTTGTTGTTTTTCCTCTATAAAACCCTGATTCAGTTTATAAATGATCCAACCAAAGATTTCAAATGGGCCCACCATATAACAATACCCAAATCCCTACAATACCCGACCCGAGTAATGTAGCGACTCGGGTCGTTATTACTGTAGCGACCTAGTTGAATAGTAACGGGTCGTTTGTTGTTTTTCCTCTATAAAACCCTGATTCAGTTTATAAATGATCCAACCAAAGATTTCAAATGGGCCCACCATATAACAATACCCAAATCCCTACAATACCCGAGTCGCTACATTACTCGGGTCGTTATTACTGTAGCGACCTAGTTGAATAGTAACGGGGCTGATGAACAGTAACTGAGTTGCTACAATAGCCATCCTTATTTTTGAGTTTGGCCTGTATTTGGCTCGATGTGCTTCAAGCCGAGCTTGAGCCGAGTTTAAGTCGAGGTCGAGCCCTGCGAGTGTTTGTGTTTGGTTTGTACTCGAGTTATATAGGATCAAAATTTTCTTTCCAATACTATATAAATTCAATGTGACCTTAATAGTATTTATCAGCCGAGTCAAGCCAAATATTTTTTCGAGTTTGAACATATCAAGTTTGAGTTTCGAGCCGAACCGAGCCGAACACTCTTTAGCTTAAGCTGTATTTGTTGTTCAACGAGCTTATCCATTTCGAGCCGAGTATTTTTTTTGAGTAAAAAATTAACGAGCGCAAGCCGAACCGAACGTAAAAAATTTGCGAGCAAGCTTGACTCGTTTACACCCCTATTGTGAACATTAATAATTAACTAAAAACCGAACTAATTTTTTTTAACATTTTTAAAATCATTTTATGAAAAATAAAGTATAAAAATTATTGAATCGTATTTGGCTAGATTTACCCGGGCTATAAAAAATTTATTTTTTGAAAGATATATTTTAAACAATTTTTTGTTATAATTTAATTTTTAAAATTGTTTTTAAAAAAATGTTTAAAAAAACATTTTGAATTGTCTTTAAGTTTAAAAGAAACCAAGTCTTATTCTCCAAAATGTGAGTATATTTTAGATATTAAGTGAAAAATATCACTGAATTGTAAAATTTATATAAAACACCGTTGAATCGTGTTTATTAATCGTAAATTTCTCTAGATTTTAATGTATTTTTTGTAAAAAAATGGTTTTTTAATCAGAATAGTGAATAGCACAGCAAGCAAAGGAAATTGGACAAACACCATACCTCAAGAAGCTGCTACCAGAGATGGTTCTCTGCAGATTCAATATTCTGGTACTGTTACTGTTCAATTCACCTCTGCAACACAGTATGACATGATTTCTTCCCCTTCATTGCTTGAAAAAGAGTTGACAAATTAAGAGTTTCATCAACTTCTAACCAAGGCTGTGCTTTTTTTTATTATGTGCCAGCCCATACAGCATTGACTGCTATGAGTACTGTCAATAATAAAAGAGAGCAACCACCTAGCATCAGCAATGTAAACAAAGCAAATATAATGTGGTGAAGGAACCAACATGCTCCAGCTACAAGTAATGCAGAGCTCCAGACATGTGGAGTGGATGCCATGGACCATTCTTTTAGGTTGGTTGTCATATGTATTCCATGTATATATTTAAGGACCACTAGAACAACTTGGAATCTTGGGTTTTTTTTTATATGCACATTTGTATGGGATGGAACAAACAAGGCTTTAAAACTATGAAGCCTTGATGCCAATATATATAGAGTGCAAGGGTGTGGAGAGTAGTTTAAACAAGGTGATGAGCAACATCACCAACCAATATCTCTGGTTTGTTATCTCTTGCATTGCTCATAGTTCACAATCTTGTACAGAAGTGGTGGTTCTTCTCATCATCTACAGATCTACTCGTTTTTTTCACCATCTTCATCTTTATCTGCTAGCTATAAATTTGTCCTAAATCCATCCATGGTGGCTCTTCTTTCCATGTGAAAAAAACTGTTAAAAAGACCATTGTGCAAAAAATGACATTTTTGTGCATGTGAGAATGTGGCAATAAAAATTATTTACAATTGAGTGTCAAAATTCTACTTAATAGTAGAGGGTGTAGCTAACCATGAGATTAAAAAAAATCACCTTATTTTGTAATTTTGTGACCTCTTTTTAATCATTTTGTGAGCATATTATTTTTTGCAATTTTTATAAAATCTCACCCAAATTTTCGTTGACTGTGATAACATCCCCTTGAACAGGGCTCGTCTATGGTATGTTGACTTCCCGTATACAAAAAGGCTTATATTAGAAGTCCAACCTTAAATGTGGAGGTTGGGTCCAAATCATATCTCATGATAGATCAAAAGGGATGCCCTTTCATGAGGCCAATTGTGATATTTTTCAAAATTAAATTATATCTAATAATTATACTTATTGAAGTAAGTTTCGGTGATCATTTTTAAAAAATTATATAAATCCATCAATTTGCACTTAGATTGAATTGTTATAAAGCTGACCGGCATTAAATTGAACATAAGCTAAAGAAAAAAATTATAAAGATGAAATTTGTTAAGGTGGATGGATTATAGAATTCGTCAAAATTATCCTCGCATTCGATACCTATTTGTAGAAGTCTAGTAATAAATCTTCAACTTGGGCATTTGATCTCATACAATAAGTAATTTTTTTAAATAAAAATGAGGTGAAATTATATTTTATTAACCTATCAAAATAGGATATTTTCTAGCCTTTGAAATATTTTATGTTAGAGATTTTCAAAACAATAATTGAGAGATTTATACTAAAATCTCTTATTACTTGTAATGGGCAATTACGATGAATGAAAATTGATTCCCCTTCCTTCATTTTTTTTATTTCTTTTTTTTTTCTATCAACCTTGCCATTACATGAATCCAAAGTTAGGTCATCAGTGCTCTAAGAAAATATCAACATTATTAAAAAAAAAAGACACCGACATTTCTTAAAAAAACTAATAAGACTCGCTCTCATTATGCTTGGCAACGACGACTGAGTTCTTAATTTATTGCAAATTACAGTCCTTAATTAAATCAGGCCCTGTTGGAACAACCAAACATAACGATTGGATTGATGCTGCCAAAGATACAAATGCAACCCAACAAAAGTGAAAGTAACAAGAAAAAAAAAAGTGATGCATGCTACCAATTTTATAATTATAATTTCACATAAATAATGTCCCAAATCGCTTTTGCTTGCCGTGAGCAACATTAGAACTGTATCGGCACCCTTCTTTCGTCATGAAATCAGTAGGTAGAATTGGACCATGTTATTCAGAGATAAACAAATTAATCATATGATTATTATAAGTAAGAGTGATGATGTAGATGAGATTAATGTACAAACATCCACTGGATGGATTAAAGGTGGTCCCACCCGACCCGCCAATCAGTTAGCCAGTAGGGCTAGGGTTGGTTAGATTAAAATAATATTTTAAAATTCTTTTTTTTACCTAGTTGTTGGGTAAGAATTTTCATAAAAATCATTAAAATGTTTTTATATTATTAAATTCAATATTTTAAAAAATTATAAATTATTTATTTATTAATTTTAAACGTTTATAATTTTTTAATAAAATTTAAAATTTAACATAAATGACTTCGAGCCAACTTTGATTTGATTTTAAATCAACTTCAATCCCTTATACACCAAATTGAGTGTCTTGAAGATCATTTTTCAAATTTTAATTAAAGATTTGTAAGAGTAGGCACGTTATGAAGACTATCAATTATCTATGTTGATCGTTTTTAAGAAGACAAGCTCAATTAACTATTTATTTGGCAATTTACTTTTTAATAAAATGAGTAAATTTAATTACTAACATTATATGTAAGGATGTAAATAAACCAAACTGACTTACAAGTTTTTTATACTAGGTTCGACTTGGCTTGTCAATATTATTAGAGTCGCATTAAACTTATATATTATTTAAAAAAAAATTGATCTTATATAAATTAGGTACGAGCCAAATACAAATGTTCCCTCGAACTTAACTCGCCTCGACCCGAACACAAGCCCAAATAAAAGTAAAACTCAAACACTATAAATTTTTGATGAGTTCGGTTCGACCTCTATTATATCAAAGCTCGTAAAACACTTAAACAAAATCTGGTCAGCTCATTTACCCCCTAACTGCATATTACTTAAAAATAACTATTAACCATAAAATTAATTCAGGTTAAGTCAACATAGTTGACCAAAGATGCGAATGGTTAAACGTATTCAAGACCTTCGACCGCACCTACTAACCCGTCGACATCGACGTGGCCGTCGACAAAAATGGCCACCGGGGGAATCTCGACGGCGTCGAGAGACGGCGGGGGGTGGCGCCATTCGGGCAGGGGGCCGGCGAGGAGCAGAGTGTGGAGGAGGGGCCCGGCCTTCATCACTGCCTGCAGCAGCTCCCCCTTCTCCGGCAGTGGCCCAATGGCAGCTTCCACGGATTGCACCGGCGAGCCGCACGCAATGCTCTCCTCCTCGCTCCGGCCATCGTCTTCTTGGGCTGTTCCGGACAGTCTCTGATACTTGTCAATGGCCTCGTCTCTTTCCTTGATGGCCCTGCTCAACAGATCCTTGAGCTGTTTGATCTCTTCATCTCTCTTGAGTATTTCATCTTGAGCTCCCATGCGAGTGGTCTCTAGCTCAAATGTTGCACAGAGCAGAGAGCGCTTCATCTCGTCCATGCTCTGAAAATGTTGAAAACTAGTACCTCATTTTATGAAGTAGAAGAAAGGATGTATATGCTGGAGAAAAAGGGTAAGAGTGTAATTGGGTACCTTGTCATAGAAGTAGGGAGATCAGCTTTGTGATGGAATGCTCAGATGGAAGCTGATTCTGCAAAAAATGTTAATGTAGAAGATGATAAGAGGATGGGAAAGGAGTGTTTAGGTTCTCTTTATGTCACTTGACCCTCTTTATCTATATCTTTATGAAGGTACTTTTGGTCAAATTCTTGCACTTAATACTCTCATGGTTAAACTAAATATACCCTTCTCACTTGAACCATCTAAATTTAACCAATAAAATGGAATTTGAAATTTTTTTTGTTATTGTTGTTCACTGAATCATCTTTTATTAAACAAAAATAGGGTTGGATTCCCTCCTATGACCACTGTCTCCTTTAGGGCCAACGAATAGGAGAGACAATCATCATCTTCTCTACTCTATTGAAAAAGGAGGTTGAACTTGAAACAGTAGCCCTCTCGAGTCTGCTGCTAATGAGCTGTGAAGGTCAGCAAACTTGAAGAAGACAGTTGAGGGTCCGGTCACTTTTCTCTATCCACTAAAGAAGTTTCTTTGGATGCTTTTGTCTTTAATATGCAACGACAAGTGTAAAATGCCAATTAATGTGTTATGTCGTCTTTCCAAAATTGGTAAAAATTTATAGCTTATTTTCATCTATAAATATAATTTTATTTAACTAATTATTAAATGTGAAATTAATTTAAAAGAATCTCACAATTTATTTTCTTTAAAAAAATTATTTTCTTTAAAAATAATTAATTAAGTTAAAAATTTAAAATCTATTTATACTTATAAATAATATTTTATCTTAATTAATATTAAATATGAGATTAAATTGAAAATATCATAACCCAAATATATTAAAAATTTTCATCTCTAAATTTTTATATTTAGCCTATTATTAGCCCAACCTACATATTTTTCTGGCCCATAACCGACAGTCTAGTCAACGTTCTTAATCCAACTTACTATTTAATATGAAATTAAGTTTCATTGATATCTATAACGATTCGACTCAAAGTGTAAATTAATGAAATAACAACCCAACGTGCAAACTAATAGGATATATCATCTTTTTGAAAATAATGAGTTATATAATTTTTTTTAAAATAGTTAATCAAAGTTTAAGTTATACTTCATCCTTACCTATAAATAAAATTTTATTTTATTAAATATTAGACGTGATAAATAAGATTTTATTTTATTAAATATTAAACGCGAAATTAAATTATAACCCGTTGAACGCTATTCTTTGATCTTATAATCTCCTTTGGCCATTGGGGGTTTAAGCTTTAAACAAAAAATTTGTGATGGGACCTGGCTCTGTACAAATTTAACAATTTGATCATCAATCTGCGAACAAAAACAAACCCAACTTTCTCCAACCAGAGAGACCTCCGGCACGGAGTGAGATCAAGATAATAATCCTGTATGATGGAACATGTTTAGGAGTACTAGTTGGCAGCTAACTTTGTGCTAATAACGAGCTACGGACAATCATTAGTTTTTTTTTCTTTTCTTTTTTTTTTTCTTTTTTGCTGGTCATACAAGGGAATAGTATTCCTCCTTTGCAGTGTGATGGGATTGATGTTCCAAGACGAGTTCTAGATTCAAGAGATTGGACCCAAGATGTGATGGAGGTGCTTTCTTTGGTTGTTCAACTCCAATCATAGTTTGAACTTTGAAGATAATGAATTAAGGCAGTCTAGTATGCACCTTTCTCGTATGCTCGTTTCTTTCGAGGTGCTTCATGTTTCTCCTGTTCTTGCCTTTATGGTGCGACTTGATCTTTTCCTTCCACATCAAGCAAATAGTTGTAGTTTCCACACAACAAAAAGATAAGCAAACAGTTGTGTGTGGTATTTTTGTTTGCAGTAATGGCCATGACCCATGAGGTTCTCGGCGAAGCAAGAATGAATGGCTCCAAATTTTTATGAGAAAAAGTTAGAGCAATTGTTTTTTTTTTCTTGGTCATACCAACTAGAGCAAGTTGTTGAGATCTCATGCCAAATGATTTTACATATTTTGAAGATTCTCAGTAACTCCAGAGACTCCTGCATCACCGGTTCCAGATTCTTTTGGATTAAGACAACGAGGGGTTAGTGTTGAAAGAGGATTAAACCCTGCAACTATTTGGATTAAACCCTCCCCAAAACGATTCACCTATTTTTTGACTAGGATTTTGTCCTAATCTTGTTAAATCGCCGGCCAATTTTTGGATCTAATGTATTTGATTGTTAAAATCTTTTTCTTTTAATTACATAGACCCTAAATTTTTTTATTTTCAATTACATAGACACTAAACAAATAGTCCGTGGAACCAGTTTAGCAAGGCCAATAGTAACAAGTTGGTTCAAGATAGAAATATTAAGCCTTGTTATTTATCTTGCATCTTTTATTCACGCAAAAATGATTTACGCTATTGTAATCTGATGGTGATAATGTTACCCTTATTATGGATGATTAATACCCCAAAGCCGTCCCACTAATCTAATAATACCGTGAATCATTCTGACGCGATTAAGGGGCATGAAGCAACATTAGAAGATGGAAAAATATATATTTTACATTTGCATGTCTATAATTAATTTTGTGTTGGGTTTGTAATAATTATTATTAGTAGTAATAACAACAATAAATTAGCTTATATGGGGAGTACGATAGGTGTAGAGGTGTAAACAAGCCGCACCAAGCCGAACCGAGTATATATATTTTTGAATTTGACTTAATCTTTAATAAACATATTTGAGCTTATTTGAGTGTTTGACGAGCTTTAACGTATTATAGGATGAGTCGAACTTGTCTAAAACTTATAATGTTTGTGTTTGGCTCGTATTTTGCTTGCAATATTTTTAAACCGAGCTCGAACCAACGAATATTTGTGATAGTGCTTTACTTATATATGATCAAATTTTTTTTTTCAAACTTTATATAATTCAATGTGACCTCAACAATATTGACGAGCATAATATTTTTTTGAGTTTGAACACTTTAAACTCGAGTTTCAAGCCAAACCAAGCTAAATATTCTTTTATATATATATATATATCAAACTCAATATTTTTTTAAGCATAAAATTAACGAGCACGAGTTCAAGTCGAATCAAACCAAACATACAAAACTTGGAAGATAGCTCGGCTTATTTACACCCTAGATAGGTAATGCCTTCCCTACCTAACCAATCCTATCCAAATTTCGAATTGGTTCAAGCATTTAAGTCGATTACAGAACGAACCGTATTTGAGTTCGGATAGTGAACTCGTGGCCGATTCAAAAGCAAAATACTCTTCGAGTCAAGTTACAACTTGTACAGATATCTCAACTCGGGCTTCTGAGTCAAGCCCTGATCTTCCCCAGTTTTATTTTCGTCCTTGAGCCGAGTTAATTTTAATATAAACAATAGTGGCAGCTAAATTTCATTCAATTAAATGGGAAATAAAAATGATGTTAGCCGCCGAAACAGACCTTAAACTGCACTCTTTCATTTAATTTATGGTTCCAAACCATAACGACTATCACGCCCAAGGGTAAGAGCTAGTTTGGCTTGCAGTTTCATCTCCAAGAACCTTCAAATCTTCTCTATTTCGATTCAAGCTAGATGAAACTATTGAGTTCTTGTTGAACCACTTGTCTAATAATTTCAATCCTCCAAATGGGGAAGCAATAGGAAGTATGTACGCATCCATAGTTATCACATGCATTACAACTTATAATCGATCGAAATCGCTCCCAGTAGCTAATATAACATGCCCAACAAGATAAGGAAATGAGATTTAACACTAGGAATATGATTTGCATCTGTAAAGTTTGATGCACTCTTGTGCATAATTTGAGTAGGGAAGCAACCATCAACACCAACAGACTTTTGAGACAACTTCCTTCACTGGAGAACCAGACAGTCTTTTGCAAAAGGAGGAGCAGGAGTGGCCATTGGAGGTTGATACAGAGGTTCTTCTTTATCATCATCGGACTTCTCTTCTTCAGAGGATTCCATTTTGGTGAGCCCAACAGCTTCCAGAATATATGCCATCACCTCTTCGAATCTCTCTTCGGAGAGAGACACTTCCGCAAGAAGCCTCCATGCATAATTTTCCGAGGCCTCCTCATAGTCTTGCCTCCTCTTGAGCACTATGTGGCCACTGATTTCCCACACTGCTGGGTTAACCTGGGTATCCAGCAGTTCCTGATTCACCTCACCAAGAGCTTGTTTCTCCGCATAACACTGTTCATTCAAAGAATTAACAATTTACCTGACAAGTTCAGACTTAAACGAGATAGGGTACTGACTAAAGATGTAATAAACAGATTGTAAAAATAATACTAATGATCATCGACCATGCAATCCAAATATTGTGGAGGCGGTTAGACCACCCCAACATTCATATCAGAAACATCTGCATATTAATGGCTGGTAGCAATTTACCTGAGGGAAAAGGAAGACTCGTTTGCCCACATCTGCGATGAGCACATTGAAAGGGACATTGTTATCTTGCAGCCAAACACAAGCATTTGAGACAGTGTCCGCCAAGTCTTTAAGTGTATTGCCACCCTCAAAAACCAATCCTCTCACAGGATAGTCGATCAACTTGGAGATCTTAACACCACCTTCTCCTTGCTCATTAACATGTGCAACTCTTCGAGTGGGTGCCTTTTCTACCGGGAAAGGCACAGCCAAATAGTAAGCCTGTCACCAATAAAGTAGACAAAATCGTCAGAAATAACCAATGAATAAAATTATACTTGGGATGAAACAAGTTGTCATATTCATTTGTTCAGATTCTCACAGGTTAACATGAATTCTTATCTTCAGAAATAACTTTTACGTAAGTTTCTACAAATAAAACTATCTTATCTAATCAACTACTAGAAACAAAGCTGAACAGTGAAACCAAAAAAATCGTTACAAACCTGAAAATGGAGATGATTGATAGTGGCAAAAGCTCCCAAGCTGTTATAGCCAAGCCTGAAGAAAGGATTTGCGCCTTCAACAGCCATATTAAGAGCAAGCAGAAAGCTCTGGTGGTCAATCCTTTGAGGCAAGCAATCAAGAACACGAGGAATCAGAAGCACATGCCCATACTCAATAGGACTAACCTGTAATAGGCAAAAGCCACAACATAATCAAAATCCAGAGTAAGCAATGGATCTCAGAGCAGCCAAATCAACACACAATAGAAATGAAAAAAAATGAAGACCAAGCAAGTCTTACTTACATTAATAGCAACAACGTTGGGGCCATCAACAGAGCCAGCAGGGGCACTTGGAAAATAATGGGCTTTTTCATCATCGCTGTCCTGGAACATGAACAAGACCTCTTCCTGCCCAACCTTGGTAAAGTTGAACTTGTTACCATCAAAAGGCTGGAGAACCTTATCAACCCTAAATTCAGTGAGGCGCTTCTTCAGGTGACGACCTTCATTGAGCTGTGCAATGAAACAACTCTCTCCAGGAATCACCTTTGTCTCACAGCTGGTCACATCGTACCGGAACAGCCCTCTGCTCATCCTATCCTCCCACTGCTCATAATACAAGAAAGAAAACATATTTGAGCATTCAATCAGATACAAATCAGCTTGATTTAAGCATTCAATCATACAAGAGTAATATTCATTCATTTGTAATAGTTTCTAGCTACCAAACTAGTACCAATACCAAGAAAAAAAAATCTCCGACTTTGAGTAGAAAATCACCTGCCCAAGTAGTAGGGTGTTAAGGAAAGAGAGTTGGGGATCTTCGGACGACACCCCATTAAGGGAATCCCGAGCCTCCACGAAGTTATAGAGAGGCAGCTTGGAGACTAAATAGAAAAGCAACAAAATCAAAAGATCAGACTCCAATCAACAATTCCAAAATAAGACAAACTATAAACTGCTAAACAAACAGAAAATCACTGCAACCACCAGATTTTTATTACTCACACAGGCCAAAACAAGAAACAGGAAATTCTTAATCTTAAACATGTAACTCGTCACAAAACAATCCATGAAACCTTGCAGCTATAAGAAATTAGAAATATCAGGTTTGGGTTACCTTCAACCAAACATGAGAAGCAGAAATTTTCTAATCTATAAACGACACACATTACACGACAAGACAAGAAACTTCGCTAGCTAACCTAAAAATTGCTACAAAAACCGGGATTTTATTTTTTGTCCCAGAACAAAAGATTAATCTAAACACGTAATTTTGACACCTAAACAACCCAAAAATTGATACAAAACCCAAAATTTTGACGACTTTTTTCACTAAACAACAAACTTTTTACCTCCTAACATATCAAACATCAAAAACAAACAATCAAACAAGAACGTAAACTGATAACAGAGAAAAAATTCATTACCAGGTAAGCAGCACTTGCCAAGGCAATTACGGCCGCATGCCGGAACCTCCTGGTAGTTGGAGACGACGGTCGGAACCCTCTTGATTGTCAACATCTTCTCCACACAACAAAACAGAGGAAAAGAGCCTCTTTTTGTGTGTGTGTGTGTGTTGTGTGTGTGGTGGGTGGGGGGAGGGGAAGCAAGAACAGAAAAATCAAACAAAAAATCTTCCCTTACTAGGGAAGAAAGAGGGCGAGGTCGAGGGAAGAACCGCCGCCGGCGAGGAAGAGGAGGTCGGAGGGGCTACCGCCTTCTGACGGCAGTGCGCCCCGGCCGCCGTGCGGCGAGGGGCTCCTCTTCTCGAGGAGTCTGCGGCGGCGGGAAAGGTGCGACCTTTCGCGGCGGCGGAGGGGGCAGTCGTCCCTCCCGCCGGCTCCCAGCGCAGCCGTGGTTGCCTTCCAACTCCGACGACCGCTCCGGTCTCCCCACAACTCCGGCAAAGGCGCTCCTTCTCCTTCTTCTCCGGCGAGATTGGTGGCGGTGGCGCTTCCAAGGGGCTGGGACGGGTGGTGTACATATAGTCGAAGGTCGGTGGAAGAAGGGGAGAGGCGGTGCGAACGCAACGGTTACATTTCCTAATTTAGCCTCCAATGAGATTCCATTTGTAATGAGACTTGATCAGCCAATAATCTCTATTATTATTTAGTAACTACCCAATGACTTTGAAATTCATTAAAAATATCTACTAAAAATATTTAATTTTAATATTTATTACATTTTAAAAATATTTTAGAATTAATTAATTTTAATGATTATTGTTAATAAATATTAAATAATAGTTGATTGAAGTTTTTAAACAACGAACTCGAGCTATGTAACTTATTCGAAATAAAACCTAATTATAATAAAAATCAAAATAAATTATAATTAGAGTAGAAAAGTATTAAATTGATTCAAAAAAATCTTAATTATAATAGAAAAGTAATATTTTTATTAATAAAAAATAAAAAGATAATATTATAAAATAATTAAAGACACATGGTAAACAAATCCCAATTACGATAAAATAATATTAAATAAATCGAAAAAAATCCTAATTGAAATAAAAATAAATAAATTTTATACTAATACGAAACAAAAAGTAATATTATAAAATCACTAGATGATATGTGGCATTTGCAAAATAAATCCTAATTATAATAGAAAAATATTAAATGATTCAAAATAAATTTTAATCATAATATAAAAGTAAACTTTTTATTGATAGAAAATAAAAGATAATATTATAAAATAATTAGATGGCACATAACACCACATGACAAAAAAAAATCCAAATTACAATATAAAGGTAAACATTTTACTAATAAAAAACGTGATAGCAAATTCCTATGTTTTATATATTAGTAAAGACAGTTACACTGAAATTGTAATAGAATCTTTCATGTGACACCATTGGTCAATAATAATTACAAATAATCTATTTATTTAAAGATAAATAGTTGTATATGAATATTAAGAGTAATTTTAATTTTATATTTCAAAAATAATTAATAATCTTAATTGAATAAGTACTAATAAATAAAGAATTTCTTTTAAGTCAAATTTTAATAATTAAATAGAATTAATTATTTTTAAGATTTTAAATTCAGATAGATATATATTCTAGGTTTTTCTTAATAATAAATAAATAAGTAAATAAAAAAAATTCAATTATGTAAAATCTTAAATTAAGTGTGTATTATGAAGTACCAAATTTAATTCGAGTAATATGATTATAAATATATTAAAATTTACTAATTTTTTGAGAATTCTTAATTTGGTTAGAGATAATAATAATAATAATAATAATTTTAAATTAAATAAGTATATTAGTGGGTCCCTAGAACTATTGAGGGACCAAAATCTACCATTTTGCAAGAGAAAATTGAAACCCATTAATGAGCAAGCAAATTCGTCACTTTAATACAAGTGACTTGATTTATTTTAAATTAAAGATTTCTATGTGATTGATTAAATATTGTATCCGGTATATTATATATTGTCTTTAAATTCATTACTAGAAAATCCACTTTCAACCACGGCTGTTTTGCCATGGGGTAACCTGTGACAATATAGGCATTACTTTGCCACCACTTAGCACAGTGAACAAATTTAACTAGGAATTAGTGGTGGCAGTTGCCTAATTTATTATTTTTTTCAAAAAAGGCACTATGATAGTCACATCATTAGCGGTGACAAATTTTAATATAACCACAAAAATAACTACCGCTTAGCCGTGCCAAAATTTAACTCTAAGATTAGCCACCACTAGCGGTGATAATTTTAATAATAACATATATTTTTAACATTTAATAAAATATTTTATTTATAATTTTAGAATATAGTTCAATCTGATTTAATTTGATTGAGCTGAATATGCCGCGTAACAATGATAATGATTCGGATGTTAACTGTATTTTTTATGGTTTTTTTAAACATTATTAAAAGTTAACGAGACTATAAATTAGTGATTGGTTAACTTAAGAGTTGTTAACTAATGATCAATAACCGAACAAAGTCACCACATACATTATTCATCAACCAACAAAATTGATTAGGATGACTGGTAAATGTAAATATTTTTCACCTACATAACTAATTAAATCCGTCATTTTGATTAGTATATAAGTGTATGCACATTCCAAATGTGAGCCACATTTGATTATATGGAAATCATTTTTTACAAAGCAGATTCTGTTGAAATTTTAAAATCTTTGTGATAGCAAAAAATTAATTAATTCAACAAATATTTTATCTTCTTAGTAATGAATTTTTGTAATGCAATAAAGAAAAGGCGAATTTTGTTAAACCTTGAAATGCGCCGACCAAGGGTCAATTCGGCCACAAATTTTATGGTATCATTTATTTTCTTAAAATCAAATATTGGCACAAATTATATACTCTTTTTCTAAGCTACTCATGTTCTTGGTATATTCTTCTTATATGCACAAAAAAAACAAAAAAAAAGGTTTCTTATATTATATATGTTCCACATTGGTGCGTACTTGTGGTTCAACCGTTTATATAATTCTATGTATATTCAACCTTATGTACACTGCTTTTCCTTGTTAAAATTCTATGGATTGGAGAAAAACTTAACTTCTACAGGTATTTCCTCTCTTTCCCAAGACATTCAATTTTGACAAAATTGAAACCTTGCAAATATTTCATGGTAAAATGAATTAATTATTAACAAACACCCACATAAATTCCACTTATAAAACCCATTTTTAATTAAATGAACTCTCTGAATTGGCTCCACTAATTAATGACTTTATGAATAATTTGTGATTCTAAATTGACAATACTTCGTAATTAATGACTCTCTGATTCAAGTAATAAAAATGATTAATATGAATCATACACCTCTTAAAGCTGAATTATCTTTGCATAGATCAAACATATCATGTTCATATATAATTTCTCTAGATAACTTTATAATGCATAGACAATATTTAGAAAAGAACTTGTGGACATCATATTTCTCAGCAACAAGCTAGAAAGAAAGCAAGAACTTGTGGACAGCAGTGCAGGGAAACAAGCGAAGGGGACCAAACGAGCGTGTCCACTTGCATGCATGGACTGCAAAATTATATTCCCTTCTCATCTCCTACATATAATGTATACATACTATCATTTTCATGTATTATGAAGTCAAGACCATTGTCTCCTTTACTGTATATATGTCATTCTCCTCAAACATATTTCTACGTGCATGGCCTCCTTTCCACGAGAAAGAGCCATCTTATAAGGTTATGAAAAGTATCCTTTCAGTGATGCTTGGCCGCAAGCACACATAAGTCTTATGCATGCAAGCTTGGGCTCAACTTGAAAGGGGCCACCAGAATGCTTGGAACCACACCTGCATACTGCATTTTTATTCAAAGATTTGTCTAAGTCACAATTTAGTAGGCAGTGCAAGTGTCTCCAATGAATGGAACAGTGCAATATTTAGGAGATGTTCTGGGTCACAAATGACAGAAACCCATTGGGTCGTTGGGTGGTGATGTTAAAAATATGAATATTGCAATACCGGCATTGTGTGTAATGAATGATGTGATAGGATGTGATAGGGTTGGGGTGTTTGGAGATGATACGACATGTCTAGGGTCCAATTCTACCAGAGTCTTCTCCAACATTCCATCGGCACACAGCATATACCAGAGGTCCAGAGCCATCTGTTGCTGGAAATCGATATGCCCAATATTTTCTACCCTCAAGAATATTCCAACCATTCCTTCACGCAAGTTGCATATTGATCAAACCATAATTATCCAATTTGGATGATTATTTTGTTGTAAATGCAAAATGTGTAGGACTAGACGTGAATTTGTGACTTTCTAGGTCTTAATCTCGTATAAAGAATGAAATTGTTGGATATTTCTCAAAATTAATTTTTTATATAGTATTATGGAGATAAAATTTGATATACGAGTAAGGATAATATTGTTTATTGATTTTTAACTTAGATCAATCATTTAAAAAAATGACTATCGTACATATTAATGATATTAAAATCAACTTGACATAGTATTGGATAGCTATAAAATAGGCGAAATTGAACTTATACTAGGCTCATGGGCCAAAAAAAAAAAGGAATATTGAAGGCAAAATTATTTGAAGACGGTCATAGACTCATAATGTAAGATTTAAAAAATTAGTTAAATATCTAATATTTGCTAGAGCAAAATCAAGCAATATATTAATGAGGATGTATTTTAATTTTAATTAATTATTTTTGAGCATATGATTTAGGCAATGGGTCAAATCATTACAAATAATTAAATGGTCTAAGAAGCCCACAAAAAAATACACTTAAAAGTGATAATAAAATTGTATTGTTATCGATTGGAGCTGCATGATAAAATATTTGAAAATACGAATATTCTCATGATCAGGGGCTCTTAAAACTGATTAAAAATAAATATTTCGTTTAATTGATTATTGATAATAAGAAAAAAAATAAACTAACAGTTATTGGCAACTAGGAAAGATTTCTAATTTGAGTATGATAAACTGCAATATACATGACGCAAGAATAACTTAAAATAAATAGCAATCCTAAATTGAGCAAGTATAGTACTTACTTATAAAGAATGAATAATTTCTTTCGAGTATATTTATTTAGAAATTTGTAAAGAAAAGTCATAAATGCCAATTAATAATAAATACTAATGATGCAAAAGAATGCAAATTAATCTAATTCATGAAAATTATTAGTTGGTTTAGATAAGAAAGATAAATAGCCAATGCTATATAAAAATAAAATTTTCTCCCATTTTCTCCGTGCAAATTTTACTCACGAAAAAAGATCATTCTATTTTTTCCAATCTTTCCTATATTTTCTCGAAACACTAATCATTTTGGTCCATCTTGATATATAATTAGAAATAATTTTAATTATTTTTTAAAGTTGAATTGAATCGAAATAATTTCAGCTGCTTAAAAAAAACAAAATCAAAGATAGGCCCCAATAAAAATTATAATTCCCCCTTCTTTCTTTAACTTGCACCATTGGAAACACCTCCTCCCATTCCAGCGGTAGGTTTAGCCCAACCTTCTCGATATCCACCACTGGCGACACCCAAAGTCCTGCATCTTTTAATAGTATGCTCCGCTGCCAGCTCCGCCCTTCAAGCTCCGGCGACGTTGAAGGCATCAAATCTTTCCAAGTTTCAGCAACCGCCTCCTCGTCACAATCACCATCCTCGGCAACCCCAGCCACCTCCTGTTCATCGTCTTTGAGGACAAGCCTGCCGCCGCCGTGATCAGCATTGCCCTCAAGTCCTATGCCCGCCAAGTCCACTTCCCCGTTCTTGGCACTGATTTGGATGGCTTCTACAAAACCATTGTTGGGTTTCTAGTTTTTTTCATGTTCTTTCTCTTCTACAATTCAAAGCTTTGATCATTTGTCAGTGGTGAACACATTGGAGATGATTTCGTTCTATGCAAGAAGCCAAAGATGGCAGCATTGAGCTCTGAGAGCCCTCGGAAGAGAAGGATGGGGTGGAAGGGATGGATCAACAAGTCTCTGGGTGGTTTTAATGTTGGGTTGTCCCTCCTCTTTAAATACATGGATTTGTAACCCTGTTTTGGATAAAAATCCAGATTTGCAGATTTTGCTTTTAAAAGGAATAAAAGTAACGTACAATGCTTTTCTTCTTTGGTTTTTGGGTTTTCATATTTTGGAGAAAAAACTACTGCTATAAAGAGAAAAAAAAAATTGTGTAGATTGAAAAAAAATAGAATGTTTTGTTGAGAATTAATTACAATCGTCAATGGTAACTTTACCAAGTTTTTATGTTTGTAATATATAATTCTTTATTTTCTATTATCATCTAATACCAATTTTGTAGAAAGTACAGTAAATTAGTATTGAGGAGTTTGTTCTCCTGTGAATCTATTTAGTATCAAACTTGTGATATAATAATTTGATCTGGTCGTTTGCCCCGTGGATTTTTCCCCAAATTTGGGGTTTTCTACTTAAAATTGATTTGTCCGATTTCTCTATTTGTTTGGAACTTCTCATCTTTATATGTTGAAATAGGGGATTTGTATTTGATTTATTCTGGTTAATCCCAACAAGTGGTATCAAAACCTGATTGATTTGTTAGTAGCAAATTTTTGGGATGGATATTTATTGCCCTCTAGGTGTTCGACGAAATTTCTAAGAGCCTAGTTGGTGTGTTTGTGGTTTATATTTCAATAAGATGGCTGATGAGAAGCATGCTAAGATGATATCTCTTAAAGGGTCTGATAACTGGCACTATTGGAATGAAAAAATGATTGATTATTTGTATTCCAAGGATTTGTTTGAACCTATTGCTGGTCAGAAACCGGCAGAGGTGAGAGATAAAGGCTGGAATAAGTTGGATAAGAAGGCTATGGCTTGTTTGAGACAATGAGTAGATGAAGTGGTGTATCATCATGTTTCTAAATTGATATCCTCAAAAATGATATGGAATAAACTCTAAGAAATTTATGAGTGGAATACTGGTGCTAACAAGACCATTTTGATAAGAAAATTTGTGTATTTGAGGTATTAGGATGAAAGTGACATAAGTAGGCATCTCAATGAGATGAAGATTGTTATCACTCAACTTGCCAGGATGAAGATGACTCTAGATGAGGAATGACAAGCTATCTTGTTCCTCAACACTTTGTCAAAAAGTAGGAAAACATTGGTGATCTTTTTGACCAATACGGCTCTCGATGGAAAACTCACGATGGACATGGTAATAAGCAGTTTACTGAATGAAGAGGTGAGAAGAAAATATCTACCAACTACATGGTTCATGCATTAGTGTCAGAGGAGGCAAAAGATAGATCAAGAAATAGAGACATAAACAGAAGGGACAACAATCGAGGAAGGTCTAAATCCAGGAAGCACTTGAAGTGTTATTATTGTGACAAGAGAGGTCATATCAAAAAGGATTGTTGGAAGCTCAGGAAAGACTTGGAAAATAAGGACAACAAAGATTAAGTATAAAAGAATACTAATGTTGTACATGAGGACATGGTGATTCTTTCTGATTGTGGGAATGATTGTTTGACAGCTGATTGTGATGCTAGTTGGGTAGTTGACTTTGGAGCATCGTTCCATGCAACTCCAAGTAGAAATTTCTTTACTACCTATGAATCTTCAGATTTGGGTATAGTAAAGATGGAAAATAGTGATACTTCCAGAATTGTGGGACTTGGAGATATGCATATCATAACAAACATGGGTTATATATTGGTGCTTAAAAATGTCAGACATATTCCAGATTTGATGATGAGTTTGTTGTCAACCGAAGTGCTTGATGATGAAGGATTTGGTTCATAATTTTTACAATGTGTGTGGAAACTTGTGAAAGGTTCTCTTGTTGCTAAAGGGAAGAAGTGTTGTAGTTTGCATAAGACTGAGACGAGTCTAGTTCGAGAAGAGGTTAATATCTCATCATTTGATTCCACTACTGATTTGTGGCACCATCGATTGGGACACATGAGTGAGAAGGGACTACAGACATTAAAGAAGCTGAAATCTTTTCTCCTGTTGTTAAAATGTCTTCTATTAGAATTATTCTGCCTTTGGCTATAAGTTTGGATTTGAACGTTGAACAGTTAGATGTGAAGACGACTTTCCTTCATGGCAATCTTGAGGAAACTATATACATGGAGCAACCAGAGGGTTTTAAAGTCAGAGGAAAGGAACAAATGATGTGTATACTGAAAAAGAGTTTGTATGGTTTGAAGCAAGCTCATAGACAGTGGTAAAAATAGTTGATTCTTGTATAGAAAATAATGAGTACAAGAAGTCTGTTTCTGATAACTATGTGTTCGTCAAGAGGTTTGATGATGGTGACTTTATTATTCTATTGCTTTATGTAGATGATATGTTGATTGTAGGACATGATAGGTTCAAGATTACAAATTTAAAGAAGAATTTGCATAAATCCTTTGCAATGAAGGATTTGGGACCGGCAAAGCAAATCTTGAAAATGTCCATTCAGCGTGACAGGGGAGCTGGTAAGTTTTGGGTGTCACAGGAAAGGTACTTGAAAAATTCAATATGAAAGATGCAAAGCCAGTTAGAGTTCCACTTGGGGGTCACTTCAAGTTGAAAAAAAAGTGATTTAAGCGAAACAGATATGAAGGAAATGACAAAGGTTCTTTATGCTTCTGCAGTTGGTAATCTAATGTATGCTATGGTTTCTACAAGATAGAACATAGCATATGCGTTGGAACGGTTAGAAGACATTTAGCAAATTCGAGCAAAGACCATTGGCAAGCACTTAAATGGATAATGAGGTACTTGAGAGGTACATCCAAAATATGTTTTGTGTTTTAGAAATGATAAACCTTTGTTAGTTGGCTACACCGATGCAGGCATGGTAGGTGACTTGGAGACAAGAAGGTCAATATCTGGATTTGTTGTTAATTTTGCTAATGGGGCTGTATTTTGACAATCTAAATTGTAAAAGTGTGTTACATTTTGCAAGGAGATAATATGGACCAAGAGATTTTTGAATGAAATTGGTGTTAAACAGGGCAAATATATTGTACACTGTGATAGCCAGAGTGCAATTCACCTTAGTAAGAATATAAGTTTTCATTCAAGGAGCAATTACATTAATGTGAGATATCACTGGTAAGAGATGTGTTGGAAAGTAAATATCTTGAGCTAACAAAAATCCATATTGAAAAGAATGTTGTAGACATATTGACTAAAGTTGTGTCAAAGGAGAAACATGTTTACTGCAGGAATGGAGCAGGAATGGATGGAGCTTCCCATGCCAGCTAGAGGTATTTTATGGAGTCGGGAAGGAGAGGTTTGTTAGGTTGTCCCTCCTCCGTAAATACGTGAAATTGTAACCCTATTTTGGATAAAAATTCAGATTTACAGATTTTGTTTCTTGAAAGGAATAAATGCAATATACGACACTTTTCTTCTTTCAATTTTAGGTTTTCTGGTTTTGAAGAAAAACTGTTACTGCAAAAAGAGAAAGAAAATTGTGTGAATTGAAAAAAGGTAAATGTTTTGTTAAGATTTCCTTATAATTGTCAATAGTAACTTCACAAAGTTCTTATATTTGTAATCCGTAATTCTTTATTTTCTTTCTCATCCAATACTAGTTCTGTAGTAAGTACAAATTGGTACTAATGAGTTTATTCTCTTATGAATCTATTCTGTAACAAACTTGTAATATAATGATTTGATCTTGCCGTTTGCCCTGTAGTTTTTTTCCTAAATTTGGAATTTTCACGTAAAATTAGTTTGTCTGATTTTTTTTATTTGATTGAAACTTCTCATCTTTATATGTTGAAATAGGAAATTTGTATTTGATTTATTTTGATTAATCCCAACATTCAAGATTTCTTGCCATTGACTGTATTTTGATTTATTTGTCGTGCTTTGGCAACAAGTAGTCTTGCACCCAAAACAGATGCAATTTGATGTTTAAGAAAATTTATTATCATTTTCTTCTGTTTTCTGAGTTCTTGATCTTGTTGTAGTTGTCAATGCACCACCTTCGTCCTCTGTAATCAATCAACTGTGGATATATTGCCCATTTCCTTTCCTGCATTGTGAAGTTCTTATCTCTAGATATTCTAAAAGGTTTAAGTTTCACATTATAGGATTAATGTGAAACTTTTCCTTGTTAGCATTATACGGATTGTGAGTTTCATATTATATGAATAAGCGATTTAATCCTTGTAAAATATGGCAATCTCCCTCGTATTTCATCCATGAAGCATAGAACTTAGGTGAATGTACGTGTTAATATATGAGTAATAATTTGCTGAAAGGTCTTACAACCTCCAAGGTTAGCAGATAATATTTCAGAACTTACTAAATATCTTTAATGATAATTTAAAAAAATCCAGTAATTAATTGGCGTCATTAATTATGCACTTCTTAGTGATGATCGGGTCTTACAACAAAACTGATTATAATTCCTTAATATATACATAAAAACTCATAATAATTTTGTCTCCACAGACCCACCTGAAAGCATACTTTGGAGAAATTTGATTTTCATAAATAGATGCTTCCCCGGTTGAGCAAAAGTAAGAAACCAATCTTCTAATTACATTCCATAATCTGGGAGTATATCTCTTCATAGGCACACAGCCCGGGGATTTGGTTGTATTGCAGTGTCTTTTTTTAGAGTCATTGAAGATCGAATAATTCTGGTATGATATGAGTATGTACATGCTCTTCTTTGCATTGCTGATCAATTCTATTCGAATCGGTATCATCTTTTGATGTCACCAGTCATGTCATCTTTGTTATCACCTGTGGAGAGCACAGACCTAGCTTTTTTTCATCTCTCAATCAACCCTGCCGTGTTTCTCCCTACTTGGATAAACATAATGATCACGCTTCATAAGCAAAACCAAAATGGATTAGCAATGGTGCAATTCGTCTCCTATTCAGAGTTCAATCCGGACAGACATTCTCATCAGGGAACGGGAGCTATCCGCCAGGCCTTGCCTGCACAAGCGCCTCATAACTTTGTCACTTGTTA
Organism: Piper longum; assembly: GCA_032619315.1. Classification (NCBI taxonomy): domain Eukaryota; kingdom Viridiplantae; phylum Streptophyta; class Magnoliopsida; order Piperales; family Piperaceae; genus Piper; species Piper longum. Next base: position 8,268 of record JAVDBV010085661.1, on the reverse strand, counting down.
TGGTAAATGGTATAGCAACCACACCAGAGCTAGGCTTGCATGCCTACTCTGCCGTCCACCGCCATGCCCAAACAAACCTGCAAAAAGTAGTAACCTCACACTGTGCCGTCGCCCTCGACCCCAGCAATACCTGCAAACTCCATCTTCGAGACGCTCCCCCCCCCCCGGCAACCATAGCCACGCCACTGACCTCCCTGCTCCTCTCTGCTCTCCCATGTCCCCCCCACAATACCCACATCTTACTTATATAGATAGACAGAGATATGAATGCACCAATTGATCGATATGGATCGTTTGCTTTCATGGTGGATGGTTGTGTTTGTGATCATTTTCTTGTGCTTGGGGAAGTTGCAGGCCGGGGTTGATGATGGGTATGTAGCAACGCTGCCGGAGGTGGAGAGGGCGGCAGTGTGTGAAGTGTTGGGTGCCATCAACCCAGAGGTGGAGTGGAGTTGCTGCACCGGTAGTAATACTACCGCCGGTGTGGATCTCTGTACCGAAGGTCCCCATGGGATTGTGTGCGAGGTAGACGAGGAGGATCCATCGCTTGCTCATGTCGTCGAGCTCAATCTTGGCTATGTCTCCGATTACTCGAACAACCCTTCTTGTTCCGCCGGCAACGCCTCCTTCTCCCCTGCCATCACCCGCTTGCCCTACCTCTCCAAGCTCTTCTTCTACCGCTGCTTCACAGCCGGCGAACACGTCGTCTTCCCGGACTACCTCACCTCTCTTGGGTCGCAGCTGCAAGAGCTTGTCTTCCACTCCAACCCGTCATTGACTGGTCCCTTGCCGGAGAAGCTTGGCAAGCTCGCCGGGCTTCGCCGGTTGATCGTCTCCGGGAGCTCTGTCAATGGGAGCCTACCGGCCGCCATCGGAAAGCTTGTTAACCTCCAACAGCTCGATCTGAGCAATAATGGGATCGACGGCGAGCTGCCGGCTTCCATCGGTGGGCTCCGGGAGCTGGTGGTGCTGGACTTGAGCAGGAACAGTTTCTCCAGCGGCATTCCGGCGGAGCTCGCCCTCCTCCCCAAGCTGTCCAAGCTCGATTTGAGCTACAACGAGCTCACCGACGCAATCCCACCTTCGTTCACTAACGCATCCAAATCTCTGGAGATGTTGGATTTGAGCAGGAACAAGCTCAACGGCGGGCTTCCCCTGTTCCTGGGCTCGCTCGGGAGCTTGAAGACCTTGCGCATGGCAGGCAATCCGATCGGCGGAAGCTTGCCGGACATCTGGAAAGGGCTGGGAGCTCTTGTCGGTCTGGATTTATCGGCGACGGGCCTGGTCGGGGAGATCCCAGACTCACTGGGCGAGCTGGGGGAGCTAAGCTACCTGGCCTTGGATCACAACCGCCTCTCGGGCTCTATCCCATTGACGCTGGCCTTGCTTCCGAGCATCCATCACATCGACCTGAGCCACAACAGTCTTTCTGGGTTGGTTCCTTTCTCGGCGGCCATGGTGAGCAGGCTCGGCGAGAGGTTGAAGATGGATGGGAACAAGGACTTGTGTGTCAACCTGGACTTGTTGGTGACCTCTTTGGGGGAGAAGATTGGCGTTGTGGGTTGCCGCCATTTTGCTCCTCCATCTTCCAAAGCTTCTTCTTCTACAGATCCTATCATGGCATTGCAACAGGATAGCTCATCTCATGGCGCTGCTCGTAATCAACCATGGGTTGGGCAGTTCCCCATTTTCATCCTGCTCGCAATGTTGCTTCACTTGTCATAGCTATAGATTGTTACTTGTTAGCATCCTAGATGTCAACAGAAACAAAATTTGTAAATTTGGTGGATCCAAGAAACATGTCTTTTGATGGTGTTCATACAAATTGTCGATTTTGCAATTGTGTGTCGATCTCTTCTTCCAAATACAAACTAATTTTCGAGTTTGTTTATACTATGGATTGCATGGAGTATATGTTAGAACAGTTGTGCAACAGGAAATGAGATTCGACTTCTTGTTGCTTTGCAATTTCTCTTTGTACTCAGACTAACAAAATCACTGAATCTTCTTCAACTGTGATGTTTAAGGATGATGAGTCACGGAATGGGATCGATCTGATTTCTGAAAGCTGCCTTCTCCAGAAGTGGGGGGCCATCCATGAGCTGTCTTTACTCTCTCGGCGGCAACTCCAAATGTGAAAAGTATGTCAACGTATCTTTTAGTGGAATTCAATACTTGAAACTTAGTACATCCTTTTTTCTTTTTTTTTTAGAGAGTATTTTTAACCGGAACCTGCATTTTGGGAGCTATGCATACAGGGTTGTGACGCACTTTTGGGTGGCCAATGAAGAGGAGGGAATTGGGGTTGAAAAAAATACTTAGTTTTGATTAGTAAAATCTATCATTTTAATCAGTAAAATCTATCCTTGTTTACTCGTTCTTTCTGTGAATTGTACTAGTTTTTGTTAGCAAAGATTAACCTATAATTGTGGGAGTTTGTGTGATCGTATTTTTGGATTATAAGCATTGCGAATTTAATGGCCGTCTGTTGCCATGGTTTTTTCTTCCCATTTGGAGGTTTTACACAAAAAATTCAATGCCCTTTGTAATTATTATTGAGTTGTGATTATTGCTAGTTGGTTATTGCTCCAATATTGATTTAGAACAGGGATTTAGTGTGTTAAATCCCAACATCCAAGGCCCATTATACTTGAGCCCAATCAAAGAGAAGCCCAATAAAAATCAACACAGTTCTACGGAGATGGGATGTTGGCAAGCGGGTGACTAAAAATCTATCTAAATTTTGTTTGTAAATAAATTGTTAATGTAGCTGTTCAAGAATGATTCTTTTAGACTCAAATCAGATAAAATAACCATAACCCAATTGCAGTAATTAGAAGTTTTAGGGTTTTACCTACTTTTAATTAAAAAACAAATAATTTATACAAATCAAATTAAAGTCACACCTCAACTATAGATATTTCAAAATAATATCATCTATTAAGTTACTCAATCTAAAATTAAACCCGAAACAAAGATTTTGGCTACAATTATACCAATTATGTGATATCAATGATTTTAGCACAATATTTAAAAGTAAAGATGCATAAGTTGGACAAAAAATAAGAGTTTCTATCCCCTTAAAAAAAATTTGTGCATAATCTATTTAAGGTTTTCATTGAAAGCCAGACTAGGTTGGGAGCAGAAGAGTTGGTGAGATTTTTTAATTTAAATTACTAGTGTTTTTTTACAAAGTTATTACAAAAACTAGGAAGATGTAGCAACATGCGTGACATTTACGAAATAATTTTAATTTTATATATAAACTCTCATTAAATAATAATATAGAGTAATAATTTAATATTTTAAATATATATTGTAATTGATTTTAAAGATATATTTTATTTGATTGAAAAAATAAATTATAATTATTTTATTTTTTATAATATTTTTTAAAGACAATTAAAGAGATTCTTATAATAGGAAGCCGTGATATTCTAAAATGAAAGAAATTATTATTATTATTTTAAAAAAATTAAGGTTATCAAGATTTGAACTCGTTATATTCTGCATTAGATATTTTTATTATATTTTTAAATTTTTTCTTTATTTTAATTGGTTAATTTTCTTAATTTTTATCTCATACTAGTATTGAATTCCTTTTTTATTAATATTAGTAAAAGATCCGCATAAAGCGTGAGATATATTTAAATTAATTAATAGTAATATATTAAGAATATACTAAATTAATTTTAAAATTATTATGATATTATTTTAAAATAAAAATAACAAATATTTATTTATGTTTAACCAAAAAAACTAGTCATACAAAAATATCAAAAAATAATTTCATTAAGTATAAAATTTTAATTATGTAAATATAATTTATTTTTAATTTTTTTTAATTCGATTAAAATTATACTATTTTTATAATTCTTAATTTAGGTAAAATTGTAGTTTAATGTTTTCTTGATAATAAATACTAATAATTATAATTTTAAAATAAGTAATTATTAAAAAAAATCAAATTTATACAAATCAAATTAAAGTCACACCTCAACCATATATATTTGGAAATAATATCATCTATTAAGTTAACTCAATCTAAAATTAAACCTGAAACAAAGATTTTGGCTACAATTATATCAATTATGTGATATCAATGATTTTAGCATAATAGTTAAAAGTAAAGATGCATAGGTTGGACAAAAAATAAGAGTTTCTATCCCTTTAAGGATAATCTATTTAAGGTTTTTATTGAAGCCAGCCCTAGGTTGGGAGAGAAGAGTTGGTTAGATTGTTTAATTTAAATTACCAGCATTTTTTTTCAAAGATATTACAAAAACTACGGAAAAATATTTCACCATGCGTGACATATACCAAATAATTTTAATTTTAACTATAAACTCTCATTGAATAATAATATAGAGCGTAATAATTTAATATCTTAAATTTATATTGTGATTGACTTTAAAGATATATTTTATTTGAATGAAAAAATAAATTATAATTATTTTATTTTTTATAATATTTTTTAAAGACAATTAAAAAGATTTTATAATAAGAAGCCGTGATATTGTAAAATGAAAGAAATTATTATTACTTTTTTTTAAAAAAAATAAGATTATTAAGATTTGAACTAGTTACATTCTGCATTAGATATTTTTAATTTTTTTTATTTTAATCTGTTATTTCTCTTAATTTTAATCCCATACTAGTATTGAATTCATTTTTTATTAATATTAGTAAAAGATCCACATGAAGCGTAGGATATATTTAAAACTAATTAATAAGAATATATAAAAATAATTTTAAAATTATTATGATATTATTTTTAAATAAAAATAAAAATTTTATTTATGTTTAACAAAAAAAATAGTCATACAAAAATATCAAAAAATTATTTCATTAAGTATAAAATTTTAATTAACTAAATAGAATTTATTTTAAAAATATATTAATTTGATTAAAATTATACTATTTTTATAATTTTTATTAAAGTAAAATGATAGTTTAATGTTTTCTTAATAATAAATACTAGTAATTATAATTTTAAATTAAGTAAATATTAAAAAGTATATAAAATTATTGTGGAGTCAGAAAAATAGGACAAGAAAAATAAAATTCCGCCGCTTTAATATTAAATAAAATATAAAAAAGGATGAAAAAGTAGATTATAAATAAACAACTTATTAAAACTCTAGTCGTCGTCGCAATCATTGAACTTTTCAGTGACAACCAATCAAACCGACAGCCATGAACGACAGTAGCCGCACCCTTCAATGCAACATCCGCCGGCCGCCGGAGCAAAGACGCGGCTCCCACCCGTGGATGAATGGTTCCAAACGCGGGGTCAGATTGTCACAAACGTTGACTAATGCGAGAAGACCAGATCCAATCCCAATACCCATGTTAAAAAGAAAAAAAAAATGGCTCTACTCTTGTGTTTATATATCACCATTGAAAGAAATCATGGCTGCCCACCAAGACTTTTGAGCTCCAAAGTCCCATTGTTGAGACGTTCATCAGCTTCCTAGGTGCTGGCAATGGAGAACAGGAAGGGGCATCTGAGAGTTAAGGTGATCAGGGGGAGGAATCTTGCCGTTCGGGACATCCGAACTAGTGACCCTTATGTTGTTGTTCGGCAGGGAAGGCAGGTAAATATCTGATTTGATGCGCTGCTTGCTCTGCTTCCTGTATCTGTTTTTGTTGGTGCAGTCTGTTTGTCACCTCACCTCACGATGGACTGGCCATTAGCTTGTTGCTACCAAGTCCAACCACATGTTTGATAGCTAGGTGATGAAGGATACATACATATAGAAAGAGTTTCCTAACGTTTGAGAGCCTAGTCACCCCACCTTGTCGGATCACCAGACGCCTTCCCCGTGAACAGACTCTCCGACGGATTAGGAGGACCCCTCAAACTCCAAACTGTAACTCTGCAAAATCCACCATCAATCATATAAAATGACCCAAAAACATACCCAGAAAATTTTTTAGAGCAAACACCATCAGTTTTTGTTTTTTGTTTTTTTGTTTTCTTGAGGGATCGATTGTAGTATCAATACATGTTAAAGATTGAGATAGGAGTGGGAAGGTTTTGCATGAATGGGATCAGATGTTCAAGCCTGTCAGAGGGATTCCTCCTCTGCGGCTTTTCGGTCCATGGAACAGCTGCTGGGGCTTCTCAGGGTGCGAGTTGTGAAGGGCATCCAATTGGCCGTCCGGGACATCTCCACCAGTGACCCATACGTTGTTCTTAGGATGGGCGAGCAGGTTTCTTCCTTGTTTGCTTGGTTTGGATTCCTGTGCGTGCACTAAAAGTGAATTTAACGTTGTTTGTGTCTGCGATATTGTTTGTTTAGATTTTTGATGTATCTATGATTCATCCCATTTCAATTTTTTTCCTTGGGTTTGATTGTTTGAGAACTCTGGGTGCAGAAATTGAAGACGAGGGTGGTGAAAAAGAATGTCAATCCATTGTGGAACGAGGATCTTACTCTGTCAATTTCCGAGCCAATTTGGCCCATCAAACTTGTAAGTTTATCATCTGATTGATGAAGTTTTTAGCTAGAGTGGTGAAATTCCTGGTTGCAACTTTGTGGTGGGAGTTTTACTTGAAGTGGTAGAAATCCAAGGCCCAAGCTTGATTCGTTATTAGTATGATGTAGATAACACAAGCTCTATTTTAGCTCTCCCCTTCCTTACTTTGCTAGCAGGTTGCTATCTGATTGAAACAATATTGCTTACAATGTTTGGCTTAGAGTGTTGCTGCCAATAATATCATCTGCTTGTGTTAAAACCTGTCAAGAGATAAGGTGTGAATTTGTTGACAAAATAGTATTATCTTTCTTCTGTTTTCCCTGCTAGCAAAAGTCTCTTGTCTGCTAAAAACTTTATTGGAAAACAATGATGACGGGCAATGTGAAAATTGGGTGCAGGAAGTATTTGACAAGGATACATTTAGTCGGGACGACAAGATGGGGGATGCCGAGCTCGACATCCAACCATTCATTGAAGCAGTGAAGATGAACACGGAAGGAACACGCAGTGGCACTGTGTTGAACGAGCTCGTTCCTAGCCCCCAGAATTGTCTCGCCGAAGAGAGTCGGATTGTTTGGGCAGATGGGAAGGTGGTTCAAGACGTTTGCCTTAGACTGAGAAACGTTGAGTGTGGAGAAGTGGAACTGCAGCTTCAATGGATTAGCCTTCCCGGAAGAAGAGCCTTCTGATCTGATAATAATAATAAGTAGATTGTTAATATTAATGTGTTATGTACACTATTATCTCAATATTTAATTATCCAAGACAATTATCCTTGATGGTTTTCTTTTCATGTTTAGATCATGATGAAAGCTGTTGTAACTGATGTATAAAAGTTTCCATTGTTTTTTCATTCAAAAAAATCATTCCAATCGATTGATGATTTATTTTTCTTTGTTGGTTAATTAGACTAATCCTCATTATCCTCTTATTTTCGACGAATTAAGATTAGGGTTATAGTCCTTTACTTCTCCTTCTTAGTTAATTACAACCACATTCAAATTTCATAAGAATTGAAATGTTTATATTAATATTCGAACTGCTAAATTGTATTCAATTTGTGTGATGAAGATTGGACTAGATTATTTAAATTGTTTGAATGGAGTTAGACATCAATACAATCCAAACTTGTATTTATTTTGAAGAAACTCATGGGTTTTCTAGTACGAAATAAGCCACTTCAATTAAGTAGGTTATCGATCCAATATTGACTCGAGTGCGAGTCAAATTTTTATTTTATGGTTTTTTATTTTTAAATAATTTCGTAATATTGACTCGAGTCGAGAATGAGTCATATTTTTATTATGAAATTATTTTATTTTTAAAAAAATTAGTTAGTAATATTGACATGAGTAGGGAGCAAGTTTTTATTTTATAGTATTTTATTTTTAATTTTTTTAAAAAAATTATTTTATAATATTAAATCGAGTCGTGAGTGAGTCAAGTTTTTATTAAAAAATTATTTTATTTTATTTTTTAAAAAATAGTAATATTAACTCGATATGGGAACGAGTTAAGTTTTCATTTTTGGGTATTTTATTTTTAATTTTTTTAAAAAATTATTTACTAATATTGACATGAGTTTGGTGCGGTCAAGTTTTTATTACAAAAATATTTTATTTTTTAAAAAACTTTATTTAGTAATATTAGCTTCAGTCTGGAATGAGCCACATTTTTATTACAAAATTATTTTATTTTTTAAAAAAAACTTTATTTAGTAATATTGACTCGAGTCGGGAACGAGTTAAATTTTTATTACAAAATTATTTTATTTTTTTATGCAAC
>JAVDBV010085660.1:0-22795 GCA_032619315.1 Piper longum | reverse complement strand
ATCACCGAACTTGCCGGAAGATCGGAATTGCCTTGTTTTCTGCCAAGTTCATCCAATTGAACCTAATCGAACGTCGGACGCCGCTGAGCGCCGAATTTGAGCTCCGACATGCGCGACAAAACCCTAGTCGTCGCCGATTGTCGACGACGCGCGAGGTATAATTTATTTAATTTAATTATTTAGAGTTAATATTTATTAGCACAACATGCTATGATAGTATGATTGAGTGACTGATGTGTTATGTATTTTTATGTTAATAAAAATATGGATGTATGTGATTGTGTGATATTAAAATAAATACTAGGTGATTAATTAGGTCAACTAAATAGGTATTGTAATTTAATGTAAGGTAGAGTAGGAAAACTATATTGATTATTGTTGATGTGTGTTGATTGATGAGTGGTTGATGTGTGTTGATTGATGCGTGGTTGATGTGTGTATGCTATAGGGTGTGTGAATGCATCATGAACGGGCGTTAGTATTTAGTTTTGATGTGTAGGTACGGAGTAGGAGCTTGCCGCCTAGGTTCCAAGAGACTAGAAAGAGAAATGAGAAAATGTCGAGACATCAGCAGTAATAGATCAGCTCAGTTAAAGATAATTTCAGTTCAATAAATGCTATTCAGGGACTTCATGATGTTTTCTTTCATATGAGAGTTTGCTCTCATAGCCAATTTGGTAATAATTATGTTTTGGACCAGTAACACTCGTTAATGACGTTTCTTTATATATATGTAGGTGAGGACTGAATGTTGGATATGCCAGCTTGGATAGAGGAGCAGTTACCTGTCTTGCACACACATATGCATGCTTGCCGACGAAATGCTTGTTTTTAACAGTTTTGATTGTTTTGTTGTGGTTTGGGTATGTGGACATGGATAATGATAGGAGGATATAAAAAAATATATTAATGTGTATGTGAATAGTATGAACAGGTGGGTCATGACCAACTGTCGAGAATGCATTGGTATGTTTGAATTAGATGTTTATATGAAAAATATAGTGTAATGAATGAATCTTGTTTTACGAAATTATATATATTGATTTGACAGGGTGGGCCCGAATTGCACTTTTAGGGGAGATTCTGTCCGTTTTATTTTAGAAATTTTTATCGTGGTTGTCTTAGCATGAACTGGTTGGTATGTCATCCACGTAGTGGCATGTTAGGGTTCAGTACATTCATTCATGCATAACAATCAATATCTTCCATCTTGAGACACCGAGAGTAGATCCACCCGGGACCCGTAACAGTTCGGTTCGGTTCACGAGCGAGCCAGATTCGGGGTGTTACAAAATCAATCTTGACGTTGTTAAAAATCTAAGAGCCCACTATCCCAAGGGTAAACAAAAAATTATAGAAGCATTCATCATTCTTTTAATTCAATTAATTTTTATTATTTTAGATGGTAAGTAATTATGGGTGTGCCACATATATTTCATGGTACGTGCAAACAACACCTAAACCAATGAGAATATATGGGATGCCTTTACAATCAACAATATTATCTAGGTAGTGTGGGACACCTATGCAATATGGATAACAATGTCATGGGACAATGTGCCCCACTTTAGCTATGCATAGGAGTGGCAATGTTTAAAAAAAATTAAATTGTAATTTTTCTAAAATGATTTTTAAAAGAAAATATGAAGATATTTAAAGTAACTTCTATAAAACTAGATACAATTATACCAACGCATAAAAAAAATGCTTAAGATAGGATAATGAAGAAGTTAGATAAATGTGTAATTTTTTCTTATAAACCTATTATATTTTTTAGTACAAAAGTTTCTAAGTTAAGGAGATTGTAAAACCTCGATTTTTCTCCTTATGACCATATTATATTTTTTAGGACAAAAATTCCCGAGTTAGAGAGATTGTAAGACCCCAAAAAAATAATTAGGTTATTTTGTTTAGGGTACCGGTACAATGGTTTTAAATAAATTTTATTTATTAAAATTTTTGATTGGGACCTATTTGCATTAACTTAATGTCAGTTTTTGACTTTTCGATATCACACAAATGGTTGATGTTTAATATAGTTATGTGTTCTATAAAATTTAATTTAGTAACTTCTTAAATTCCACACATATTCTTCTATACATATGAGAATTCTGTTGATGGTAAATAAAACATCAACTTGATTGTTTGTGAGTATATTTGGCTAACAAAGAGAAGGTTTTCGAGAAGTTTCATATATATTAGGATCGTGTGTCATAGTTGCAGGTGCCTAATCAAAATTCCAGGTTCGTATAATTACTTGAAATGTTATATATTTCTATTTGGGAGTCTTGGTCGGCTTGAGCACACATTCGACCACAATGCACCGAGCGCAACCGGGGTCAAAGAATTGGCTCAGTCCAACACACGACAGTACCCTAAAAAATTCTTTAAATATTAAATTCCTACCCCCATGTTGAAAGGGGTGACAGGGCGTAGTGGCGCAAGATGACTCATTATGTACTTGTGATACCGAGAGGGTGAGTCAATGACAAATATCGGTAATTATAGGCCGATGGGCACGTATCGTGTGTGCGCATATATAACTTAGTGTTTTTATTACTAACGCGGAATTGACTCTACAGGTATGAGTATGGAAGGATGGGTAGAGTCTGGATAGCTGGAGGACTCTCTTATTGGGCTATTCTTTTTTCTAAATTTTGTGCATGGCAGTGGGATTTCGGTTCGGTTCATGAGGCTTAGATTATTCCGAGCATTTATATTATATTTTATGTTAAAATATTGAAAATTAAAAGAAATTACTTTACGAGACATTTAGGTTCGTATAGTAACACTTGTCTCGTGGCTCGGTACGAGCGGTCGTTACAATACTTCTCATCAATTGTATCTTGAAATAGGGATTTAAGTGTTTGGTTAATCCCAATAAGTGGTATCATAACCAGGTTGCTTGGTTGTAGCTAATTTTGGGTTGTAGGTTTTTTCTACATGTTAAGTGTTCGACAAAATTTATAAGTGCTTTGTTGGTGTATTTGTGATTTATTTTTTAACAAGATGACTGATGAGAAGCATATTAAGATGATATCTCTTTGATCGAGTAACAGACACTATTGAAAAAGAAAAATGATTGATCATCTACATTCCAAGGGTTTGTATGAACTTATCATTGGTAGAAACTGGTGCAAGTGACGGATAAAAATTGGAATAAATTGGATAAAAAGGCTATGACCTGTTTGAGATAATGAGTAAATGAGGTTGAGGTATAAGGATAGAAGTCATACAAGTGAACATTTCAATGAGATGAAAAGTACTATTACTTAATTTGCCAGTATGAAGATGACTTTATATGAGGAATAACAAGCTATCCTATTCCTTAATGCATTGCCAGAGAGCTGGGAAATATTGGTGATCTCTTTGAACGATGCTGCTCTAGATGGAAAATTCACAATGGACATGGTAACAAGCAGTATACTGAATGAGGAGGTGACAAGAAAAACTCTACTAACATCAAGGCCTCATGCATTAGTGTTAGAAGAAACAAGAGGTCAATCAAGAAATAGGGACAAAAACAAAAGGGACAAGAGTGGAGGGAGGTCTAAATCTAAGAAAAACTAGAAGTGTTATTATTGTGACAAGACATGTCATATCAAAAAGGATTGTTGGAAGTTCAATAAAGACTTGAAAAATAAAGACAACGAGTATCAAAGAGAAAAGGATACTAATGTTGTACATGATGACATGGTGATTTTTTCTGATTGTGTGAATGATTGTTTGATGGCTGATTGTGATGCTAGTGAGGTAGTTGATTCGGGAGCATCATTTCATGCAACTCCAAATAGAAATTTTTTTACTAGCTATAAACCTTCAAATTTGGGTATAGTGAAGATTAGAAATTGTGATACTTCTAAAATTATAAATTTGGGTAATGTGCATATAATAATAAACATGGGTTATAAATTAGTGCTTAAAAATATCAGATTTATTCCACATTTGAGGATGAGTTGGCAAGAGCAAACTCCTCCTCAAGTCCAACCTTTTGTACAATAAGATCCCTGTCCTCCACCAGGACCGACCCATCTGCGAGTCCCTCATCATCGTCCAGTACATCGACCAGACATGGGCTGACGGCCCCCCTCCCTTCTCCCCTCCAACCCCTACACCCGCGCAATTGCCCGCTTCTAGGCAGCCTACATTGATGACAAGGAAAGCTTCCATTCTCTCTAGCTAACTTCATTTTCTTCTACAACCTAATCACGCTTGACATCGAAAAAGTGTTTGAGACATACATCTTAGACTAAGATCCATATGATCATTTTTTCTGGTTGAATGGTCTTGTTGACGCTAAGTCTTCACCTTTATCGATCTTAACCCAAAACCAGGTAATTAATGAATCAGCATTGACAGATCAGTTCTTCAATTTCTCTTGCTCTCTGTATGTAATTGGTGTACATTCACTATATACCCATACCCATAAAGATGAGGTTGTAGAAACTTAGATCTAGTTATTACAATGAAACTTAGATATTGTTAGTTATTGTGTGCTGTATTTAGATGCTTCATAGGAGCACCATGGCATTTGTTCTCGGTAGTTTCGATCTCGATCTATATATGAAAATTTAGCTCCATGACCAACGGAACTGAACATTTACACGCTATTTACAATTTGAACGAAACTCAAATTCTGAACTATGGTTGGAATGTTACATATATAATGCAGTGGTTCCAGCCGTTTTTAGGGATTTTGAAGGCGCCGACCGAAGAGGCCAGAGCGGAGTTAGTAGGGCCGATGAAGGAGGAACAAGGGCTGCTGGAAGAGGCGTTTGAGAAGTGCAGCAAGGGGAAGGCCTTCTTCGGAGGGAACAGCATTGGGCTCGTAGACATTGCACTCGGCAGCTTCTTGCCAGGAACGAGGGTTTTTGATAAGATTTTCGGTTTGAACATTCTGGACGTCGACAAAGTGCCCAACTTGGTGGCATGGGCCAACAGATTCTCAGCCGACGCCGCCGTGAAGGAGGTGATGCCTGATGAGGTAAACTGGCAGAGTTCACCAGGAATATGCAAGAGAGATTCAGAGGTGAACCCTCTACTGGGTGAACTTTGTGACTCTACTGTGTGAACTGGGAATCATACAACATTTTGGCAACATCAGGAAATAATACATACATTGCTTGTCTGATTACACAATTCACTTCAAGATGCTCGTATGAAATCCATATTTTTCTATCGTGACCTGGGAAACACAACCCACCTGTAAAAACTTCTCGTCCTAAAGAACAAGAACAGAGCAACAACGGACCCAACAAGAGTGGCTGCCCCCATAATCAGAAAGGACAACATGAAGCAGTGAGACCTAATACAGATCTTCTCACCGGTGGTTGATGATTCCATATCATGAATATATCCTTTCACCCTGACTGAGAACATGTAAGATCCAAGCGGGCTAGCTATGGCAATTGTATAGAAGAGTGTACCCATATGTCTTATGCCAAAAATCTCCGAAGTGATTGTGGGCATGAGAGACCACTGGCACCCATAGCACACTCCAACCAAGAATGAGCCGGCGTATAGAGCACCGGGTATTGCAGAAGCAAACACAAGATGGCCTACGGTCATGACTGCTAGAGCTGCTGCCACAAACGGAGGCCTCGGGCCGCCATTCAAACGAAGTAATCAGAGGCGTACCCCCCTCCAAACCGACCGAGAAAGTTCCAATTGCTCCATAAGGAAACCAAAGTACTTCTTTCGGTATCGGTGTACTCAAGAGATCCTCCTATCTGAATGATGTTGTTCACTGTTGCTAGTCCAGACCCCATGGCAAATGTCATGGCCAGAAAATATAACCAGAAATCAACTGGTCGGATAGCTTGAAACAAATTCAAGTCTTCACCTGTAACTGCTGCTCTCTTGGTATCTACTTGTTCTTGATCAACGTTGCTTGAAACCTTGTGATAAGCAATATGATGATTATGTGCGTCAGATGAGCTACTTCCTTCGGAAGCTTCTACCTTGTCTAAGCTTTCCACCAGGCCAGGCACTCCATGGCGTGATAGAACACGAGATTGCTTCAACTGGGCACTAATTGCGACACCTACGGGACAAACTACTATGAGGATCAAAATCGAAAAAACTATCATTTGGATTGTCCCATCCTGGAGTTGAAGATTTTCCAAGAGAATAATGACCATAAGATATGTAGCAAGGATCACTGTCAACAATGAAAATTTCTTCAGGTACCTCTTTTCGTCCTCATCAAACTGTCGGACAGAGCACATTAGGCAGAGTGGAACAACTCTGGGCAGCATAGCCAGCATCAGAAGAAAAGAGCTCTGTTTGCCTTCAAATGCTGTTTGGTATATTTGAACCAATATTGCTCCACTCAAAGCAAGGAATCCCTACATCAAACATATTACAAAATATAAATTAATCTTTTCTGAGCCTACAATTTATGTAACACCTGCATAGAGTTCAGAATGGTACTGTACACACATGCTTGTAGGATTGTCCCTCCCCGTAAATACACGAAATAATAATTCTAGTTTGTTATGTGTGGTGAGAATAGCAACAAAGACAGACCGTTTTCTTTTTTTTTTATGTGGAGAAAAAGGGCAACGAGGGGAAAAAGGGAAAATTATGTGGATCGAAGAATGAGAAAGAATTCGTTAAGGTTCGCTTACAATTGTCAATAGTAGCTTCTCGAAGTTCTTAATCTGTGATATCTTTCGTTTATTCTTTTTATTTATGATTAATACCAATTACGTTGAAATTGTAATAAATTAGTATTGAGGAAGTTTGTTCGCCTGTGGATATTTTCTATATGAAGTTGTGATATAATAAATTTGATCTTGTCGTCTGCTTCGTGGTTTTTCTCTAGATTTGGGATTTTTCACGTAAATTTGATGTTGTTGCTTATTTGTATTAAATTTAGTTAAATTATTTGATATTTCTCATCAATTATGTGTTGAAATAGGGATTTAGGTGTTTGGTTAATCCTAATAAGTAGTATCATAGTAAGGTTGCTTGGTTGTAGATAATTTTGGGTTGTGGATATTTTCTACATGTTAAGTATTCGACGAAATTTCTAAGAGCTTAGTTGGTGTATTTGTGATTTATACTTCAACAAAATGGCTAATGAGAAACATGTTAAGATAATATCTCTTAAGGGATCGAGTAATTGTTACTATTATGAGGGGAAAATGATTGATCATCTATATTCCAACGATTTGTATAAACCTATCATTGGTCAGAAACTAGCACAAGTAATTGATAAAAACATGAATAAGTTGGATAAGAAGGCTATGACCTATTTGAGACAATGAGTAGATGAAGTTGTTTATCATCATGTATCTGAATTGACATCTTCAAAAGCTATATGAGATAAACTCCAAGAAGTTTATAAGAGGAATATTGTTGTCACAGGAACCTTTTGATAGAAAAATTAGTGAAGTAGAGGTATAAGGATAAAAGTGATATAAGTGAAAATCTCAATGAGATGAAGAGTATTTTTACTTAACTTGTTATGATGAAGATGACTTTAGATGAGGAATGACAAACTATATTGTTCCTTAACACATTGCTAGAGAGCTGGGAAATATTGGTGATCTTTTTGAGCAATGCTACTCCGAATGGAAAATTCACAATAGACATGGTAACAAGCAGTTTACTGAATGAGGAGGTGAGAAGAAAAACTCTACAAATTTCAGGGTTTCATGCATTTGTGTGAGAAGAAACAAGAGGTGGATCAATAAATAGGGACACAAACATAAGGGACAAGAGTGGAGGAAGGTGTAAATCTAAGAAGAACTTGAAGTGTTATTATTGTGATAAGACATGTCATATCAAAAAGGATTGTTGGAAGCTCAATAAAGACTTGAAAAATACAAACAATGAGTATCAAGGAGAAAAGGATAGTAATGTTGTACATGATGACATGGTGATTTTTTCTGATTGTGGGAATGTTTGTTTGACAGCTGATTGTGATGCTAGTTAGGTAGTTGATTCGGGAGCATCATTTCATGCGACTCCAAACAGAAATTTCTTTACTACCTATAAACCTTCAGATTTAGGTATAGTAAAGATGAGAAAATAATGGAGTGGCTGAAAAAATGAACATGATCATCTCTGAGAGGAATAGAAGTATGTTGTCTTTAGCTAAGCTGCCAAAAAGCTTTTAGGGTCAGGCCATGAGCACAACTGGTTATTTAATCAATAGATCTCCCACACATGCCTTGGTCAATGACATATTAGAAAAAGTTTCGAATGACAAAAAGGAAAGCTATTCTCATTTGAGAGTTTTTGGTTGTAAATCAGTCGCACATGTGCCCAAGGAACAAAGGGCTAAGTTTGATTCTAGATCCGTGAAATGTATTTTTTTGGGATATGGAGATGATAAGTTTGGATACAAACTCTGAGATCCTAAGAATAGAAAACTAATTCGAATCAGAGGACTTTAGCAAGGAAGAAGTTCCTCAACCAAAATCTTGGGAAAACTTTGAAAAGATATAAGAACCTTCAACCTCAACTAGAAGTGAAGAGGAAGCTCATAATGACACAATTACTCCCTCACTTAGTGATGATGAGGGTGAGTGATGATATTTTTAATGAGTTTGTTAATGATATTGGATAGGAACAAGAGGATTCTGACCAAGGGGAACCAACTAATGTGAGGAGATCAGCTCGTGAATCAGTTCCATCAATAAGATATCCATTATCAGAATATGTGAAAAGTAGTAAATGTGAAAAATCAAAAAATTTTAATAAAATCAAAGCTCATGTAGAAAAGGAAAAGTGGTTGAAGGCAAAACAAGATGAGATGGAATCTTTACATAATAATCGCACCTATAAGTTGGTGGATCTTCCTAAGGGGAAGAGAGTGTTAAAGAATAAATGAATCTACATGATCAAACATGAAGAAAATAACACACAACCAAGGTACAAAGTAAGGTTGGTGGTTAAGGGCTTTGGACAGAAGAAAGATATTAATTTTGATGAAATTTTTTTTTCCTATTGTTAAAATTTCTATTAGAATTATTTTGGCTTTGGCTACAAGTTTGGATTTGGAAGTTGAATAGTTATATGTGAAAACTACCTTTCTTCAAGATTATCTCGAGGATACCATATTCATAGAGCAACTAAAGGGTTTTAAAGTCAGAGGAAAAGAACAAATGTTGTGCAGATTGTAAAAAGAGTTTGTATGGTTTGTAGCAAGCTCTTAGATAGTGGTACAAAAAGTTCGATTCTTTAGTGGAAAGGAATGAGTTCAAGAAGTTTGTTTCTGAGCACTGTGTATTTTTCAAGAGGTTCGATGATGATGACTTTATTATTCTGTTGCTCTATGTAGATGATATGTTGATTGTAAAACTTGATGAGCCAAAGATTGTAAATTTAAAGAAGAACCTGAACAAATCCTTTGAAATGAAGGATTTGGGATTGGCAAAGAAAATTTTGGGAATGTTCGTTCGTCGTGACAAGGGAGTAAGAAAGCTTTGGGTGTCATAAAAAAGTACATATAAAAGGTGCTTAAATAATTCAACATGAAATATGCAAAGCGGGTTGGAGTTTTACTTGCTGTCATTACATGTTGAAAAAAAGTGACTTAAGTGAAACAGAAATGAAGGAAATGACGAAGGTTCCTTCTGCTTTAGTGACCCACCATTTTTCACAATAGTGTGGGCCTAGCTGGCCAGGTGTTACTTAAAATTAAACTAAACCAACCCTGTAACGACCAGCCCTAACCGGACCAGGCGTTAATTACATGTTACATGATTTCTATTAAAGCCATAAGTATAACTCATTTAAGTAAACTATGTTTTAAACAAGACACAATAATAATCGTCCCACAGTCTTGGACCGCTTCCCATAGCCACATTTATAACTCAAATAAAATAAAAAGAAAGTCCAATGCATTATCATTTTCTCCGAACCTTGGTTGGTAAAAGATTCACCAACCCCGCTCTCAATCTATGCCTGAACCTGCAAACCTGCGGAGGCAATTCCACGTTAGTGATAAAACCACTAATCCATATAGTTAAAAAAACAAGTCAAATATACTTCCTATTCTTATTTCAAAAGTCTTTTAGTGAAGTGAGCCTATGCCGAGCTCTTATAATGCGGGGAGGGTGGCCGCCCATCCCGCTATAATCCCATGCATGCGCGCACACACTACATGACCTATGGCCTATGTAGTTACCGATATTTGCCATTAGCTCACCATCTCGGTATCACAAGTTCATAATGAGCCATCTGCCTGACATCCCCTTTCAGCATGGGGGTAGGTTTTCAAGTTCTGGATTGTCGCCGCACGATAGAGACACCCTATTTCGCTGGTGCTGCCTCTTGTCGTGGCGGCTACCTCGTGACAAAGACGGCCTATTTCACAGGTGCTGCCTCGTGTAAGAGACTCCATATTTGACTTACAAGTAAATTTTAAAAGTGCGGCCCTGTGTCAAACTTAGTCCATTCCTTGACCCCGGTTGCACAGAGTTCATGGTAGTCGAATTTGGGCTCAAGCCGACCAGGGGTGCCAGAAGGAAATATACAACATTTTAGTAATTATACAGACCTGGTAGCTTGTATGAAATCCCGCGACTGTGATCAACGATCCTAGTATGAACTTTCTACAAGTGAGCTTAGACTCCATAACCTACATCGAAACCCATTGCTAAATAAAATATTTATGCCCTTATATAATGCATGCTTGTGGTATGTGCTCATATCATCAATACATTAAAAAATAAATAAAAAAATGCTAACAACCTAGAAATAAACAAGTGGCACACAAATCAAGACATGATAATAATAATTAATTAAGTTATAAATAATCAAAGAATACACTCATACATAAATAGATAAATAATAAATGGATGAACATAAATAATACTCTAATAATAAAATAATAATATAATCATAGTATATAAATACCCGGCTAAACACGAGTAAATATCATAATAATAGCATATTTATATAATACAAACATGCATAATTAAATATAAAAAAATCGTAATATACAAGTGAACATACAAAAAGATAAATAAATAAATAACTAAATAAATATACAGTTTAATAATCTTAATAAGATTAATAGTAATAAATAACCATAATATTAATTACAACAAATAATCATGTAAACATTCACCATATATGATAAACATATAAATAAAAAAATGAATAAATAAATAAATAAATAAAACAATAAATAAAGAAAAATATTTATATCATCCAATCATGCTAACTCATGTGAATATGTATCTAAACTAATGTAAAGGTTCTCGAATTACCAAAAACGGTCGAGAAATGGGCAAATACGAGCTGAACCAATCCGAACCAAGTTGAACCAGACCAACCCGAATGGTCTGAACCAACCCGGCTGGAAAATGAGTTAAGTTGGCTGGGTGACCTGAACTGGACATGGTTTGACGGACTAGGAAAATGACCATCCGGATCTGAACGTGGGTAGGCGGACGCAAAACGGGCAGACAGACCCGACACGGTAGTGGGTAAACTGGTTGTGGGAGCTCAGCCAATTCCCGTCGCCGGAGAGCGTTGATGGCGGCACAGCTGGTGGCACTGTCGGTCGCGATCGAAAGAGGACGTGATGGCTGAGGTGTTGGTGGTGACGACCGGCAGAGTCCAACCACAGGCCGTTGGCGGCGGCAATCACGGCCACGGCGACGGTCATGGGTGGTCTCAAAATGTAGATCTAGATGAGTGGAAGCTATTGGGGTGGTCGGACTGGCTGGTGGTGGCTCACCGACGTCGGAAAATAGCCCAAACGGTGGCGGCGGCCACGTAAACCAGTTCCAAAAACTCCGTCGTAGGCGGCAACTGCGACGGTTCCGGTTGTCGTGAGAGGTACGACTTGAAATCTGGCCACAAGGTGGTCATGGGGGTGCCGGTCTAGTGCCTGAGGACGTGACGGAGACTCGCCGGTGGTGAGTTGAAGTGGCAGCAATGTTAATATAAATCATGGATGATGTGAGCAAGGAGGAAGGATTCCAAGGTGAGGAAGAAGCTACTTTTGGAAGAGGAGAAGAAGATGAGAGAATGAGATAAGGGTAACGCCCCCTCACAAATTATATAATAAAATGACGGCTAAGGTATGTGAAAAATACCCCAATACCCGTATTTTATTTAACCGGGTAGCCGGGTAAAGAATAATATATTATATTTAACCGGGTAGAATTAATCGGGTAGAGAATATAATATAATTAATCATAATAACTTTTCAAGGTTCGATCCTTCCCCGACCAAGTCAATTATAAATTTTTTTTTCACGGTATTTACATAAGATATAATGATGGAACGAGTAACGTACATTTAGCAATTCCAAGCAAAGAATTTAGCAAACAGTTAAATAGATAATGAGGTACTTGAGAGGTACAACCAAAATGTATTTGTGTTTTGGAAGTGATAAACCTTTGTTGGTTGGCTACATAGATGTAGACATGAGAGGTGACTTAAAGTAAAGAAGGTCAACATTTGGGTTTGTTGTTAATTTTATTGATGGGGTTGTGTCTTAGGAATCTATTTTTTAAAAATGTGTTGCATTATCCACAACTAAAGCCGAATTTATTGCTACTACAGAAGCTTGTAAGAAAATGTCATGGACAAAAATATTTTTAAAAATGAAAACGGTGTTAAATATGAGAGATACATTGTCTACTATGATAGTTAGAGTGGAATTCATCTAAGTTTGAATTCAAGTTTTCATTTAAGAAGCAAACATATTGATTTGAGATATCACTCGGTAAGAGATGTGTTGGAAAGTAAATCTCTGAGCTAACAATAATTCATACTCAAAAGAATCTTACATACATGATGACTAAATTTGTATCAAGGGAGAAATTTATTCACTGGAGGAATGAAGCAGACATGGATAGAGCTGCCCATGCCGGCTAGAATCATTTTATGGATTCGAGAAAGGGAGGTTTGGTGGATTGTCCCTCCCCTATAAATACACGAAATGACAACCTTATTTTAGGCAAAAACCAAAGTTTTTTTCTAGAAAACGCATTTTGTGTTGTAGGTGGAGAGAACAGAACCAAAGACTTTTCTTCATTGGTGTGGAGAAAAATGGCGACAAGGGGAGAAGAGAAAATTGTGTGGATTGAAAAAATGTTAATGTTATGTTGAAATTCGATTACGATCGTCAATAGTTCCTTCGTCAAGTTTTTAATCAATGATATTCTTTCGATATTCTTTTTATTTGGGATTAATAACAATTATGTTGGAATTAAAATAAATTAATATTTAGGGAGTTTATTTTCCCGCAGATATTTTTTGTATCAAGTTGCGATATAGTTAATTTATTCGGGTTGTCTACCACATTATTTTTTCCTCAATTTTGAGTTTTTCACGTAATATTAGTGTTGTCTTTTATTTGTATTAAATTTAGTTAAATTGATTGATAGTTCTCATCAATTATGTGTTGAAATGGAAATTTAAATTTTTGGTTAATTCCAATAATGTAGACATGTAAAAACAACAAAATTGCAAGCACACAGGTAAAAACAAATAGATTCTGTGTAACATTTTTTCAATAAACCACTGATCTACAAAGATAATGCTGACGGGGACCAGTGATCAGCAAATGTGCCCACGACAAGACAATGCACAAATATGTTGTTAAAACTTGAATTTACCTCCGAATTCTAGATCTAGTTGAAGAACAACAGTAAGAACACTAAACACCAATTTTACGTCAAGTATAGTAACTGTTCTTAAAATAAATGCGAATTTTGGTGCAGCGATTCAAACTGTCCGGCGCCGGCCAGGAGCACCGCCCACGGGTCAGGGGAGGCGGAGTAGAGGAGGTCGGAGAGGATGACGACGTTGGCCCCGATGTCCTTGAAGGAGGTGACGGCATCGAGGGTGGACTGGCTGTAGGACTGGGAGGCCTTGAGGAGCGGCGAGTAGATGCCGAAGGTGTAGGAGGAGCCGCTGGTGCACTGGATCCAGCTTCCGGCAATCGTCGCCAGCCATTTTCCGGCGTGCCTCCGTCGCGGCTAGGCGACGTGGGGAGGAGACGACGAGGTGCTCGTGGGTGTGGCTGGTGGCGGGTGTCGGATGGGTATGATTGAAACCCAGTTAAGTTAGTCTACACCTCCCATTTTATGCATTCTGTCTTCAGAGACGCATAGGTTTATCCTCCCTTGAAAGAGGGAAAACAGTACGACTAATGGATTCAATGATACAAAAACAGTAAGTGGAAAATAACGGTAAATAAAATATAAATTATATAATAATTTAGTGAGTATAAGTTATCAAAAATATTTTAAATATATGTTTTATATTAAATGCTTTACATGATAAAAATATAATTATAATTAACGTAAATATAGAATTTTGAGCGTAAAAAAAAGAATTGATTCTTTTTGTTTCGAACCAAAATTAAACACATGAAAACTTATGCATTCAAATTACATAAAATTAAATTGAATTATCTAAAAACTTTTAATTTTCAATTTTCTCCGAATTATGCCCACTCATGCAAGCTTCAATCTATTTAAAAGAGCCAAAATATTTGTATTATTACTCGCTCCATACTCATTAAAAAACTAGAATATGCTTCTAAATGTAGTTTATCACAAAAATTAGAAAAACCAACTTTTTCATGATCTCAATTTAGTAAGATTAAGCTTTGTTAACAAAAGTTAGTAAGATTAAGTAAAAAATAAAAATCGACACGAAATTAAATTAAACATATATGACGGATTAAGAACGGTTTAAAACCAACTCATTTTGAATCCATCAAATTAGCATAATTAATTACACATTTTTAATAAATAATTTAATTTTCGTACTAAGTACTATATTTGTATTATTAATAATTGATAATTAATTGTGATACATTTCAGAGACAATGTCTCCTTGGTGTGCCCTGAACACTAATCTTGCATTGCTTTAAGTCCTCCAAACAAGCTAGGCAGCAATCTCATTTTTATACACTACTGCTTTTTTTTCGAGTTTATACAAAATAATACATATTTTACAAAAACAATATAAATATTAGAACAACCCACAATTCACGACGACTACACAGGAAGTCTTGCTACTGTACATTGTCTATATCACATCCCTCGTGGCTGCACAGTTGCATTTGTTCTCGCTATTTTCGAACTCTATATATGAATTTTAGCTGTAGCATTTTATGATGTCGTTTTCTGGGATTATAAGGGCGACGACGGAGGAGGTGAGGGAGGGGTCAACAGGGCAGGTGGAGGAGGGACTAAGGCTGCTAGAGGAGACATTTGAGAAGTGCAGCAAGGGGAAGGCTTTCTTCAGAGGGGACAGCATAGGGTACTTAGACATTGCACTGGGTAGCCACTTGGCCGTGTTGGGTCTATCCCATATCGGTCGTATATGTTATTAGTGACTTGTATATAGGTTAATGGGAAAGTCTTATTCTTTGAGCTAACTTTTAGATTAAGAGAGACCCGTGACACCTATTGTGAGTTTCATTTGGTTTTTTAAAAGTCCCTTTCGGGGACCCAAAGGGTTTAATAGTGGTGTTGGAATTTGGATGAGGGCCGAAAGGGCCCAATAGTGGTATCAGAGCCAAGTTCGAGCCAGGTTTGCCTACGCCAATTATGGTTATTTCCTTCATAGGTTCCACCGGATGATTTAAGAGGTGTTTGCCAGGTGGGCGATGATTGTTTCTGGAGTTGAGAAAAACCCCCAAAAGTTGGAGATCAACAACAAAATAGATTATGGGAAAATAAGACCTGAGAAATAAGATAAAACAAAACCACAAAACAGCAGAGATTTAACGTGGAAAACCCTCCTTCAATCGAGAGTCAAAAACCACGGGACAACAACGAACAATTCACTACTTCAACCCAAGATTACAGTCATCAAACATATAGAGATGTACAAGAAGATTACTCACACCCCTTATACTATTGAGATTACAAGATTTCACTCTCTCTCAATACTCCGTCTAAGATTAAACTTGTGAATATTTTTCCCACTTCTTTTATCTTTATATCTCTCTCTATCTCTCTTTGTTTTGCTTGCTTTTTCTTATGCTTGTCTTGTCTTTGGAATGAGGCAAATAAAACCCAATTTATAGAGAAGCTTTGAGACCCTTCATCCTCTATAGAATAACTAACAACCACCTCTGTTAATATTCTGAGATTTCTTTAGTATTTCCAGTGTGACAATGGGCTACATATCATTAATACAATTACACATATTAACAATCTCCCACTTGGAGTCCGATTGGAACACACTATTCTGATTCTTCCTTCACTTGTTCATTGTATAAGTCCACTTACATGTTAGTGAAAGTTCACCAAAGTTGAGCAAAAGCTCAACTTTTGTCCCTCCACTGGTTTAGTCAACATGTCCGCCGGATTCTTTTTGCAATCTATCTTCCCCAACTTCAGTTTACGTTCTTCTAACAAATATCTAATAAAATGATACCTCAACTGAATATGCTTGGTCCTAAAATGAAATGCTGAGTTCTTGGCTAAATGGATTGCACTTTTACTATCACTGTACAATCTACAATCAACCCCATTAAAATCTAACTCATTTATTAAAGTTTTAATCCAAATATACTCCTTGCTAGCTTTTGTAGCGGCCACATATTCAGTCTCATTTGAAGATAGAGGAACTATCTTTTGCAATTTGGAAACCCAACTCACCGCGGTTCCACCAATTGTAAAGATGTATCCAGATGTACTCCTGCCATTATCTTTATTTCCAGCATGGTCCTAGTCCACATAACCTTGCACATCAATATTATCACCCCCCAAACTAAAATAGTAATTAGAAGTTCCTTTCAAGTACCTGAAAATCTATTTCACTGCCTCCCAATGTTCTTTTCCTTGGTTCATCATGAATCTGCTCACTACTCCCACTGCATGTGCAATATCTGGTCTTGTACTCACCATAGCATACATAAGACTTCCAATAGCTGAAGCATAAGGCACCTTTTTCATGTGAGTTTTATCCTCCTCATTCGTAGCACCTTGTTTTTTGGACAATTTACCACCCAAAGTAATAGTCACCGGCCTAGATTCATTCATATTGAATCTCTCAAGAACTTTCTTCACATACCTTTGCTAGAGATAACCCCAACTTCTTGCTCTTCTTATCTCAGGTAATTTGCATCCCAAGAAGTTGTTTTGTTTCACCCAAGTCCTTCATGGAAAAACTCTTCACTAACCTCATCTTGAGATCAATAATTTTCTCCATACAAGTCCCTACAATAAGCATGTCATCTACATCCAAAGTTAAAATAATGTAATCGCCATCATTAAACTTTTGTAGATATACACAGTGGTCCGAATTGCTCTTAGCAAATCCATTATCCATCATAAACTTGTCAAATTTCAAATACCACTGTCTTGGTGCTTGTTTAAGTCCATATAGACTCCTCTTTAATTTGCACACCATATTTTCTTTACCTTTGACTTTAAATCATTTTGGTTGTTCCATATAGATCTCCTCCAAATCACCATGAAGAAAAGCTCTATTTACATCAAGTTGTTGTAAAAACAACCCCTTTACAGCCACAATACTCAAAATAATTCTAATATAAGTCATTTTTACAACAGGTACAAATATATCATGAAAATCAATTCCTTCTCTTTGACCAAAACCTTTCACCACAAGCCTTGCCTTATGCCTTTGTATACGACCGATTTCAGACTTAATCCAATAGATCCACCTATTTTGTAGAACCCTTCCTTTTGGTGGCAACTTCACCAATTCTCATGTATGATTCTTCTCCAATGATGATATCTCGTCTTTCATTGCCAACTCCCACTTAATATGAGCTTTGTCACTCATGGCTTCATCATAGGACTCCGGTTCTCCTGCATCAATATACAAAACATGTTGTACAATTAAATTTAACTTCTAAGTAGGCTTCCTAACCCTTGTGCTCCTTCTCGGTTATGGAGCAACAATTGTCTCTTGTGGTGGCTCTGAGTCATCAATTTCAACTTGTGCATAAGAATATTCAGTATTCAATTCATCATCATTTGGTTGATTATTATGTGACTCATCTTCTTGTTCGGTTTAATTAGAAGATAATTGTTCTTCATAACTTGGAACAAATCATTGACTTTCAGACCTGTCATCTCTTCATCTGTCTCATCAAGCTCCATATATTCTTTTTCTTTCGACTCCTCATGCTTTTTTTTTTTCATGTCTTTGTACATGCACTTTTCGTTGAATACTACATCCCGACTTTGAAACACCTTGTTGTTCCCGAAATCCCACATCCAGTAACCATATTCATCACCTGTATATCCAAAAAATACACACTTGAGAGACTTTGAATCAAGCTTCTTTCTTGATTCCTGTCAATAGGTGCATATGCAATACAAACAAAGACATTAAGAAAAGAGTAGTCAACTTTCTCACCAGACCATACCTCTTCTAGTATTTTTCCATCTAAGATGCTTGATGGACTTCGGTTGATTAGATAGATAGCTGTATCCATAGTGGCACCCCAAAGATGCAAAGGGAGCCCAGCATGAACCCTTATGCTTCTTGCTCGCTCTAGGATGGTCCTGTTCATTCTCTCCGCCACCCCATTTTGTTGTGGTGTCCTTGGCACTATCTTGATCCTTCTAATCCCCTGCTTTTCAATAAGAATCAAACTCCTTAGTGCAATATTCTCCGCCATTATCCGGTAGAAGACATTTTAATCTCAAAACTGTTTCATTCACAACTTGGGCTTTCCATATCTTGAAAATGCGAAAGACATTTGATTTCCTTTTAATAGTGTAAATCCATATCTTCCTACTAAAATCATCAATGAAGGTAACAAAATAGAAATTACCTCCAAAAGATTTACCATATGCTGGCCCCCAAACATTCTTATGAACCAACCCCAACCTTTTGGATTTCATCTCCCGCCCACCCTTTGTAAAGTTGACCCGTTTCTATTTACCAAAAACACAGTCTTCACAAAAACCAAAGTTAGAATCAATTATACCTGTCAAAATCTTCTTGGAATGTAAGATCCTCATCCCACTCTCGCTCAAGTGACCAAGCCTTCTATGCCATAACGTTGTTATCTCATTCTTCTCAACGGCCAAAGAAACAAATTGATCACCGCCTTCCCCTTGATCACCAATGCTCCCTTCAGATCTTCCACTGATTGTTTTCGACTGAGATCATATAGCCCTCTTGGTCCAGCTTGTTAACAGATATAAGATTCTTCTTTAAGTCAGGTATATACCTGACTTCCTTGAGAATAAATTTACCTTTACCATGCATCTTCAAATGAATTACTCTTTTACCTTCAATTTTGCACTTTTGACCATTGCCAATTGTTACATATCCACAATCACTCTTGACAAAATCACAAAACCATTCTTTGTGAGAAGTACAATGAAATGAAGCACCTGAATCAATATACCATATATCTATGTTATAATCAACATGAGCATATAAACACAATTTCTATTCATGACCATCAACAACATGAGCTACATTCTTGACTCGATCGGGACAATCCTTCTTAAATTGTCCTTCTTTGTCACAAATCCAACAAGTAGGCTTACCATTGAATTTTCCTTTGGATTTAGAGCGTCCTCGGCTCTTAGGACCTCTACTTTGACTTGTACCTCTTTCTTTGCCCTTGCATTTGTCCACCGACAAAGCTATAACTGAGATGGATGGTGTGCTATGTACCTTTCTCCTCTTCATCAACTCCTGATTCAAGATCGCACCTAGCACTTCATCAAACTTTAATTGTTCTTTTGATGCATTACTTATAGATGTAATTACCGTAGAACACATGAACATTAAAGATTTAATATCTTCACTAAAGGTCAACTCCACAAATTCAAGTTGTGCCCAAATTTTATTAAAATCATTCAAATGATTAGCAACAGATTTACCTTCGAGCATCCTTGAAGAGACAAACTTCCTCAACAAAAATAATCTGTTAGAGGATGATGACCTATCATAAACACCAGCTAATGCCTCCATCAACCCTTTGACGGTTGTTTGTTTGGAGACATTAAACGCCACCGACTGTGTTAAACACAATCGAACGATAGCTAAGGCTCGCCTATCGAACAAGGCCCACTCCTCAGCTGACATTGCTTTTGGCTTGGTACCTATGAGCAGTTGATGTAACTGATTCTCGTATAAATGATCCTCAATCTGCATCCTTCACCATTGATAATTTTTTCCATCAAATTTCTCAATCTTCCCAATCTTGGAAGTGTCTACCATGACTCCCACTCAAATCAATATCCGATTGAATGAGACCCAAACTTCCCACATACGACACCAATTGTTGAGAAAAATCTCCAAAAGTTGGAGATCAACAATAAAACAAGTTATGGGAAAATAAGACCTGAGAAATAAGATAAAATAAAACCACAAAAGAGTGGAGATTTAACGTGGAAAACCCTCCTTCAATCGAGAGTCAAAAACCATGGGACAACAACGAACAATTCACTACTTCAACCAAAGATTACAGTCATCAAACTTATAGAGATATACATGAAGATTACTCAAACACCCTATACTATTGAGATTACAAGATTTCACTCTCTCTAAATACTCCGTATAAGATTAAACTTGTGAATATTTTCCCCTCTTCTTTTATCTTTATCTCTCTCTCTCTCTCTATCTATCTCTCTTTGTTTTGCTTGCCTTTTCTTCTGCTTGTCTTGTCTTTGGAATGAGGCAAATAAAGCCCAATTTATAGAGAAACTTTGAGACCCTTCATCCTCCATAGAATAACTAACAGCCACTTTCTTTAATATTCTGAGATTTCTTTAGTATTCCGAGTGTGACAATGAGCTACATATCATTAATACAATTACACATATTAATATCGGGGTCGCCGGGGTTGTGGGTGCCGTTCGATGAAAAATGAAATTGCGAGACAATGATTGTTTTGGGACGCCCGATATGTGAAGGGGAGTTGTTGGGATTATCCCATATCGGTCGCAGATGTTGTTGGTGACTTTTATAGGCTAATGGGAAAGCCTTATTCATTGAGCTAGCTTTTGGATTAAGAGAGGTCTGTGATACCTATTGCGAGTTTCCTTTAGCTGTTTAAAGTCCCTTTTGGGGGCCCAAAGGGCCCAACAGAAGTGTTGGAGCTTTGGTGGGGGTCGAAAGGGCACAACAGGACGTAACAAGGTCGTTGGACAAGGCATTCGGTTTTAACTTTCTGGACGTAGCCAAGGTGCCCAACTTGGTTGGATGGGCCGACAGATTCTCCATGGAGGCCACTATGAAAGAGGTGATGCCGGATGTGGATGAAGTGGTTGAGTACATCAAAGAATATGCAAGCAATAACCAGAGGTGATCACTCCTCTGGCGATCGAACTAATCTGATTTTGGTGCTTTTATGGTTTGAATAAACATTTACTAAGTTACAAGAGTCAATGTTTTCTCTCTGTGTATTGATGTTTATATTCTTTGGTAAAATGTCATGATGAATATTGAATATGAAGAGTTGCTTGCTTAAATATACAAGTTGTGTAGCTCCTCAACGGCAAGATTTGTGCGGCTAATTCTAAAAAAAAATATCCCCCTCAAATTTATGTACCTTGTATAGAACATTGTGACTTTGTCTGTCGTGTGTGGATTGGGAGTGAATCTACACCCTTGTGTTTTCATTTTTCAACCATATACTAGATAGCACACTTAAGTGTTTAAAATATATAATATTTACCCATATTTTTAATATAATTTTGTACTTTTCGGGTATAAATATTATTAATTAGGTGATATTTTTCATTATATTCTAGTTAATTAATATTTTATGAGATATAATTAATTTTAATGTTTTAATGTAGAAAAATATGAAGTAAATTAAGCTTAGGTTTTGTTGGTTAGAGCATTGGACCCCACCCATTGATGGGTACAATTAACAAAGCTCAATGAGACATTTGAGTAGGTCGAAGAGTTAAAGACTTGAGTGAACATTATAATTAATTAGGCTACGTCGATCTGTGAACAACCTTTTTGAATTCATGTATTTAATGGCTATCTAATCTTCTATATAAAGGAGTGGTCATTTGTTATTTGAGATTTCACATCTCTTGGCTTAGGATTTTAGTGGAAGAAATAATTTAGTTTTTGTAATTCTTTTTCTTTCATAATAAAAACTAGCTTTTATTTTATTTTCTATTTTAATTATGGAGTATTCCTTTCTTTCGTTATATAGAAAATTGAAAATTAAAATAGTTTAATTAGATTCATTTCAGCCTCTTACACTTGTATTCAATCAGAATGCTTGAGTTATCATGGTCTTAATACTAAGAATAGATTGACCACATATTTCTTAGATAATGAGATTTAATTAGATTTTGGGAGAAATTAATTAGATTAGTCATTAATAATTCATCATACGATGAGTCTTGTTACTTGTTAGTCGTTGTGGACGGGAGATACATAACACTGTATGCGATTGTAAGGCAAATCTTAATGTATTATTTTGTTGATTAATCAATTATCATCGGGATGTAGAAATTGAGGAAAATAATAGAAGCATGAAGGATCAGAAACCACCATGTAATATAATTATCATAGATCGACAATCCGAGAGAATAAAAGATAAAAGTAATATATGATGAAGGTTAAACACAGATTAAGGGAAATTTGACTCTAGAACGAGTTTTATCTTTATAACTTTTTCTTTAATTATATTACTTTTCTTTAGTGGAGTCACCGGGTTTTGCTTTGTTCATAATTTCTTTTACTTAAATTAATTTAAGGAAATTCATCTCTCTCTTGCTTTTTTGACTTTTGACTTTTTCAATAAATTAAGATATAATAGGTAGGCTATCATCTTTTAGCGAGTTCTATGTATGTGTGTGTGTAAATTAAGATATTAGGTAGGGTATCATCTTTC
>JAVDBV010085658.1:0-19585 GCA_032619315.1 Piper longum | reverse complement strand
AAATGGGATGTGGGATTAACCCAACAATTCTCCCCTTCACACATCACAACACCCAAATCATCTCCCCCTCACCACATGCGAAGGAAACATGTCTTGGTGAGGTTCCAGATGACACCAATTCGGGCCAACTTCAGACCGATCAACAAATCGGGAGACACAAATTCGGACTGGCCGACAAATTGTGTGGCTAATTGAGGCAACACCAAAACCAACCTTGGCTCTGATACCACTTGTTAGGCCCTTCGGGCCTTAAAAGTGACTTGCAACAGGTTCATGGGCCTCTCACCAAAACCAACCTTGGCTCTGATACCACTTGTTAGGCCCTTCGGGCCTTAAATGTGACTTGCAACAGGTTCATGGGCCTCTCTTAATTCAAAAGCTACTTGTTGGGCCCTTTGGGCCCCAAAAGTGACTTGCAACTGGTTCATGGGCCTCTCTTAATCCAAAAACTAGCTTAAGAATTAAGACTTTCCCATTAACTTATATACAAGTCACTAGTTGCCTCCAAATGGGATGTGGGATTAACCCAAAAATTCTCCCCTTCACACATCACAACACCCAAATCATCTCCCCCTCACCACATGGTGAGGTTCTAGATGACACAAATTCGGGCCAACTTCGGCAAATCGGGAGACACAAATTCGGACCGGCCGACAAATCGTGTGGCTAATTGCGGCAACACCAAACCAAAACCAACCTTGGCTCTGATACTACTTGTTGGGCCCTTCGGGCCCCAAAAGTAACTTGCAACAGGTACATGAGCCTCTCTTAATCTAAAAGCTAGCTTAAGAATTAAGGCATTCCTATTAGTCTTTATACAAGTCACCGGTTGCCTCCAAATGGGATGTGAGATTAACCCAACATGGACTACTAGCCTCATAATCATCCGCACTAGCCAACCACCCATACATGCTCATTCCTTGGTGCTTCTGCTTCTGCCATTCCTTTTTACCACTATGCTTTTCTTCAAACCACAGAGTAAAATTTCTTGAATCGTGAAATCCAGACCAGTCTTCTCTGAAGTATACTATGGATTCACCAATATATATTTCATCCTCATACAAGTCAATGACTTTTTGAGGATTGAACTGGTAATAATCCTTCTCATAAATTATATTCTGGCCAACAAATTTTTGATCAGTTGCTATGGTATGACTAATGACTATAACTCCCATCCAAGGAAACACATATTTTTCTTCATTTACTGGCACACGGTTGGGTGCCTGTTCCTGTTTTGGTGCTTTAAAGTTTCCCCGTGTTGTGAAAAACGGGTAATTTTCACCAAAGATAACTAGTTCACTGTGAGAACTATTACCTAGATGGCAAGCGTGAAAACTATTGTACTAAATAATTACCCTAAGATAAAATTCCCAGGAAAGTTGGTGGGACACAATAATCCGCTTAAAAACCAACTCCTAGACAGAATTTTATCAAGACAAGTAATATAAATAGCACAATAATTATCACCAACTATACCCGACAATAGCTATTAAATAGACAAGAAAAGAATAAGAACAAACACCAGAATTTAACGAGGTTCGGCAATTGCCTACGTCCTCGGACACTACCAAAATAATATATCACTAAAGAGAAATATTACAAAGAGAGAAAGAATTACCGATGGTAGAAAAGACAATTACTACCGGTAGAAAGGGGAGTAGGTAATTCAAGATTACCCTTGGGATGAATAACTAAAGAGGGGGAGGGCCCTATTTATAGAAAAAAAACTTCTCCCCACTTCCCTCCCAAAGTGATGTGGGATTTTGCAATCCCATACAACACCCCATTCGTCAGATCACACATAAAAAATCTTGCCAAAGCTAAGTGATTCAACTTCTCCTTGAGCTTAGATTGTTGGATGCTCCAACACCGCTAGCATGCTGTTGGAGATCCTTGAACTTGTAATCCTGTTTTTTCTTACCTAGACAGAATGAACACCTGAAGGAAGTCTCAGGCAGCTTTACTTTCAATTCCCCTTTGCGCAACTGTTGATATACTTTATCCACAGTCTCATCTATCTCAGATTCACTGATCCTCGGAATCATCTTCAGAAAGGCCCTCATCAGATGTCATTAACTGTGAAAACAAAGGAGAAAACAATGCTATGAAAATGAAAGACACTTGGAAATCAAGAAGAATCAGTCAAACAATTACCAACAACAAATCATTGAATAATTACGAGGCTTAATAGTGCCAAAACAGAAAGTATACACATAATAAAACCAACGAATTATAAGCATATTGGTAGAGTTCCTAGTTAAAAACACAACTGATCTGATGACCAACTTCAACTAGGATAAGCATAATAAAAAAAGCTAAAGGGTGGTCGAAACATATATTTTCTAAATAGCTATTGTCAATTTTATCTTCTTCTTATATGAGCAAGAAGCAATCTAACAGTCTAACCAGATGTTATTAAATTAGGAATATTTTAATTCCCTTTTACTTCAACAGATTTCGATATCGTTTTAGACATCAGATTGGCTGAGATATCAGAGATATTTCAAAGATATGCTGGCAGTTTTTGGTAAAGTCGTGATGCTTATAACTTCATTATTATAAGATAAGATGAGGATGATTATTCTATAGCTTTTGAATCCATAGGCATGCATATATAGTTAATTTGCATCAAGGATTCACAAACTAACATATAATCATACAATTAAGGTAAACTAAAGAAAGAGATGGAGAACTTAATGGACTTGGCAGCAGGTTAAACTAAAACAACACTTAAAATGTCCAAACAATTAAGGTAAATAAAAAAAATTTAATGAGCCTTTGCAGTAGGTAAACTAAATGGATTTTATAAAAGAGATCCTTTCTCGGTGTGAAAAAATATTTTCCCAGCAAAAGGGTCATTTCCTATGAGAAATAACTAGAAGTTGCGATCATTTCAGCAACTAGCCAAAACCAACATGTGGCCAAAATCTGACAGAAATTGCAAACCATGATTGTATCCTAAATAAATCAAGCTCGGTAAGGTCAATGGAAAAACCTTTTCCTGACTGTTTTACAATTTTAGAAACCTTTTACTTACTATCTACTTTTCGTTAATAACTTAGTTATTGATATAAATATAGCTACTTATTATAGATGGTGGAGCACTAAATATTTAGATTATGAAGATCTAATACACATCTACGTATAGTTATCACATTTACAGTTACAACAACAACAATATAATACTAATAATACTAATACTACTACTACTAATAATAATAATAATAATAATAATAATAATAATAATCTTAAATTAAATAAGTATGAATGGGCCCATAGAGTTGTTATGGGGCTAGAAATAACAACAACAAGAATCAACACTTTAATATAAGTGTGTTTTCGGTAAAGATTAATTATGGGTCAATAGAGTCATTATGAAACCAAAATCAATTACAATGCAAGAAGGGTGCGACGAGTAAGAAAGAAACTCTAGTGTTCTAATATAAAAAGGTTGATTTTTTATGGGTCCTAATTTGGATAACAATGATGACATCACATTTTTTTTATTCATTAATGTGATTTTTATCTAACCATTACTCGTATTTATGAGATTATTATATTCATTACCATGTCTCGGTGGGGTAGACAATACATGTCTAGTATGAATTTGACATCATTGAGGATACGACATTACGTTTACAAAATGCAATTGATGACATTGTCTTATTAATTATAATTTTTAAGCAAGCATACATAAAATTATCATGATAATTATTATGTTCAAATTTTTTCGTTCCCTAATGTAATTATTATATAATCATTACTAATAGTGATGACATTATTTCAGCAATCATACATGACATTATCATAATATTATCCTGTCTCAATGGTGTAGATGACACATGTCTAGTAAGAACTTGACGTCATTGACGACACAACACTATGTTTACAAAATGTGATTAATGACATTATCTTGTTAATTAGAAAATTTCAGCAAACATACAAGTCACCATGGCAGAGATCACATGTCTAGTATAACCTCAACCTCATTGATGACACGACATTATGTTTACAAAATGCGATTGATGACATTATCTTGTAAATTACAAAATTTAAGCAAGCATACATGTCACAATGGTATCGACAACACGTGTCTAGTATAAACTCGATGCCATTGATGATACGACATTACGTTTACAAAAATACGATTCATGACATTATCTTATTAGTTACAAAATTTCAGCAAGTATACGTGGCATAATGATGTTAACTATCATGTCATTGATCATTGTTGTTGTATAACAAAATGACCCATGATGAAGACTAACTAAAACAAGGAGTTGCAATACTTGTAGGCATGGGATATTCTGTTGCACAAACCCATGTATTGCGGCATCGACTCTTGTTATGATCAAATCTCCTGGCACATGAAGCACTATAATGCCCATCCGGAGCATCAATGCTACGAATTCATCTCTTTTGGCACCTATACAGTGGGGAAGGATGCGATATATGGGCTCAAACAGTGGTCACTATTGCAATCTATCGAAAGGTGGCATGACTTGCTCTCGCCAATAGCAACCACTTTTTCTTGTCAGATAATATAGTCGTCAGCTGATGTTCACTCTCGCCACGATGTGTGAGTACGTGATCACAAGCAAGACTCAAGAACCACTTCCATGTATCGATCCTCTCAGTAACAACCAGGATCTTTGTACATACATAAAACACGGTTAATATATACTTATTCATCAATGACATAATATTAGTCTACATGACACTATCAATTATATACACAACACCTATGCAACACCAACGCCCTATGTTCTCCACTTGTCACAAGATCATGTATATCTTGACCAAAACATGTTCCTCGCCCAACAAAAGTGAATGTATACCTTTATTGTCACATGCATAGTATAGAATTGATATATATTGGTTACTATATATATCTGTGTGTGTGCGCTTAGTAATTAAATACATTTCATCAACATGATACTATCATTGTCATTGGAACACCTCACCTTTCCAACACTATTGTCCTATCCTCTCCACTTGTCACAACACTATGTTCATCCACCTTAGGAGCATGTCCCTCGCCCTCCCTCTCATATGGCTTAGACTACAAGGTACAATCGACAAAGATAGTTTGGGTTGCCTACGATCCAAAACATCTACATCCCATGGATAATTCTTACATAACCGAATCAATAAAAATCACTTATTCTAAATCAACTTTGTATACACATTATGTATATTTACTTATGAATCCTCTAACCACACAATATACACTCCTCTTGTTCTCCTCCTCCCTCCAACCAAGTTCATTGATGACGGCATCCGTACAATGCTCATTCCATCATTGACTTCATCATCAACTGCCTTCATTGGGTCAGCATATTCATTGTTCACTGCCATTTCTCTTCGTATGTGGATATTTTCTCCTAATAATCCATTGGGCCTCGATTTTAGCATCATGTATATCCCAAGATTGTCAACCTCTCATTTCCTTGCAAATCTGAAACATATGGAAATCTTACATTGTCATCCACCTTTATCATGTATTACTGCTTCTTCTCATGTATAACTAGGATAGGTATGGACACCATAAATTCTCTACCATCATACTCGCTACTCATATGCAAAATCATGAATTTGAATAACTTAGTTAAATCGTCTTCACCTTGAAAAAATGAATGAAATAGTCTCCTCCCACATAGTCCATACTATTCAAATCCAGATAAAAAACACAAAAACCAAATCTTCGTCTATGTCGCCAATAAAAAAACATCTTCAAACAATCTACACAAATAAACAACTATTACATATCATAAATCATATTCAGGATAGTAATATGCAATTAAGGGCATACTTTGATACAATTTTATCCCATTGATTCAATTCTTCTCAATGATGTCTTTCTTCTAAATTTCAAACCCATAGAATTCTACATAGGTCGTCGTCCACCAGAAATCGGCCACTACAACTTTTCTCTACCTCTGCAAGTTTTCCAGGCCGGGGCAATACCTTACGCCAACTATTTTCAACACGTATCGGAATAATAAAACCCTCTCCCCTCATAAGAGTTCGGGAAAAAATATACGAGGGGGGATTAAAAGTCACCCCATCATCCTCACAAAGTTCAAAACCTATAGTCTGCAACTTAGAATTTCAAATAAGATAGTCATCTAGCATTAAAATTAGCTAGAACAGAGCCTATATTGAGCTTTGGGGACTTGCTCAATAAACAATCATTCAGAAATTTTCCAAATAAGAAAAAAAAAGTAAGCACTTGAGTTACTAGAACTTTTGAGGCTTCTTCATTATCTCTCTAAAAGCTAATATCAGTCTTGATAAAATCCAGAGAACCATGTATATTCCAAGAACATTACTTAGACCCATAGCAACAAATAAAATTGATCTAGCAAAGTCAAAATTGAGAAACAGGTGGAGGGAAAACTCAAATTGGTTATTTCAAAAGGAACAAAGAGGATCAACTTGAATTCCTTCGGCCAAACACAATCCTTTTTAAGGAACATATTTTTACCAATTCTCCAACCAAAAAAGGACAATTGTTGGGTCATTTTGATCTTTCACCAAAATTTCCACAATTTGATCACATCAACCGACAAGTGAGAATCACTTAGACTCCTTACTACAGATTTTACCTAGAAAATTTCATTCTTGTAGGGCATCACAAGAGTTGATCCAAACCAGATATAGGAGGAGGGAGATTGAGGATATGAAGGGCATTTTTGGATGGAATATCTATTTAATTTTAGGATAGTTCTACTTACTTTTATTCTTGTAACATATAAAGGATTCGGGGAGATTAAGAAGGGATTGATACTGAGGGTTAACACGAGGAATGAAATCCAGAACCCAAGGATCCAACCCAAGCTTCACATTTTCAACAATTTTTTAGAGTTTGAACACCCTTATTAATACTTTCTCCACACAAAAGAGGCAGAGGAATCCCTTGGAGGAGAAAATCACCATCCAACACCTCTATCATATTTCAATGCTAAATATGAGATAAAAGGGATTGGGGGTTAGAGATAATTCTCCATGCAAGCCTTATCAACATTGCTTGATTCATGATTATAAGGTCCCTTATTCCAACACCTCTAACAAATTTGGATTAACAAATGTCTCCAACTTAGAAACATGCAAAATTTATTTATACTTTTGCCTCACTAGAGTTTTGCTTGTCGATAATTTATTTGCTTGATAATTTTCTTTGGGATATCATAACAACTCATAGTGTAATTAGATATAGTGTTGGGAATTGCAACAATAAAGCAAGATCTCATGACAAGAGAGATGTAAGAAACATTCCATCTATTCAATTTATTGGATATTTGTCAATAATAGGAGTGAACATTTCACTTTCACTTTCCCACAAAAAATTAGCACACCAAGATAGGTAAAACAAGCATTTTGGGAATCTCTATCAAGTGGAGAATATGTCTTTTCAGACAGAAATTAACATTGGAATTGAGAAGACGTCTAGATTTTTGTAGCTTAATTTGCAAATCGAAAATACTTTCATACTACTTGAGAATAAATTTAACAACCATTACTTCAGAGATATTAGTTTTGTAAAAGACCAAAATGTCGTCGATAAGTGTTAAATGGGATATGGAGGGGGAGTTCTTAGGAATTTTAATACCATGAATATCTCCATTCAACTTAGACTTTAAAAAGACCATAAAAGACCCCCATAATCAACGATGAATAAATAAGGAGAAATTGGATCACCTTGATAAATACCTCTCAATGGAATAGATCAACAATAAGGAGCTCCATTAACCACGATAGAGAGAGAGAGATATTGTAGAGATGCATTGGTAGATAATATTAAACCAAGTATCAGAAAACCTCACGCATTTCCTAACTTGAATTAGATAGTCTCACTCTAAGTCTATCAAAAGTTTTTGACATCTAGTTTGAGAGAACAATTAGACAATCTTTTGTACTTGTACTTCAAGGATTTGCAGCATTCACTAGCAATGACAACATTATCAATAGTTTGAAGACCTTTGACAAAAGACTTTGCTTTGGGCTATTACATTTTGTCATCACACATTTGATTTGATTTGCTCGTAGTTTTGATAGAATTTTCTAGACCTCATTTCAAAGGCTAATAGGTCAATAATCATCAACCAATTGTGTTCACATTTCTTTGGAGTAGGAATTATGTGTGCATGGTTCAAGCCTCTTAGTTGAAAGGAATTGGTAAAAAAGGAATGAAAGAGGGAGCCTAATTTGATCACCTACAATCCTTTTTGAAAAATTATGCATTTAACCCATCTGGACTAGGAGCCTTCCCACTACTCAAAGATTTAACAACATTGTATATTATTATTAACTATCTTTTCGTATTTCACTATTATCTTTTCACATGTCAAGCATTTCATTAATTAAGCCAATTGTGTGAAAAATTGTAATAATTAATGAGGTTAGATGTTTTGGGTGAGTTGGTGAAATCAGGAGAGTATAAATATGTAATGAACTTCTTATGGAGAATTAATCAATGAAGAACATTTTAAAGTAAAATTTAGAATTAAATTTAGATTATCATATTTTTTTCGGAGTGGAGAACCAATTAGGGACGCTAATTTGGTAAAAAAAAAGGTTTACAAAGACTCTTTCAAATTGGTATTAGATCCTTTCGATCCCCCCAGATTAAAGCACTT
Organism: Piper longum; assembly: GCA_032619315.1. NCBI lineage: Eukaryota > Viridiplantae > Streptophyta > Magnoliopsida > Piperales > Piperaceae > Piper > Piper longum. The sequence continues at coordinate 10,946 of JAVDBV010085658.1, read as the reverse complement.
CCCATTCGTCAATCATGATGAATAAGATGAGAGCCAAGGTGGTGGAGGATCGCCTAACGGTACTTGCAAATGTTGTGCATGAGACTAAGGAGACAATCCAAAGAAATCATGAAACAATCCAACAAAATCATGATTTTGTCACCACAATCAGATATCAACTTTGTTAAAGTTGTTGATGGGGAAGGAGATTGGTGAGCAGAAGGCACCGATCTATGACATTGAAGGCAAAGGTTATGACGAAAAGAACATTCTCGAAGAAAATACAGCTATAATCACGTTGGATAAGATAGTGGCTTTGGCATGCAAGTGGCAACAGGAGCATGAGAGTGACTCCCATCTTTTTCAACCAACCTCACCGCCCAACCACCTTTTGGTGTCCACCTTTCTAGTCAGGGGGAAAGGGTCACACATACCAACCATTTTTGGAGAGGGCTGGCATTTGGGCCCTCATCATAGCGGCTGACTACCGCTGGTCTTGGTGAATGCTCACCCCCACGACGTTTTGCTAGCTGGAAAATGGGGTGTCACCCTATCTTGGTGGGCCACCCTCACTACTCAGGGTGGATAGGGGCAGGCCAGGTTTGACCGCCCTGCAGCAGCAACTTGAATGACGGCTTGTCATTGCCCTTACAACCACTTTTCATTGATGAGGACTATCACCAACATTGAAGTATCGAAATTACTATACAAACAACTCCTCAATATGATGATAGGGGTCGAGGAAGAAATGGTCAACTCCGGGCCGATTATGTGGAGGCAGAGGAAGCTTGCTTTGACCCATATGGTGAACAATCTACCCATGATCCACCCCATGGAGGATGTGGTTTACCCGGGGACAATTTGGCTCCTTCCGCTCACCCTACAATGGTGTACTATGGTAACCACAATGGAACAAGCCATGGACACCAACAACATTATAGTCCGATTGACTATGATTTCTTCTATGGGGTTAGGAGAGAATTTATAATCCGACCTCATATAGTTCAATTTCGTATTACGAGGATTGACTTTCCAATTTATAATGGATCAGGTGACCCAACTTAGTGGGCCTACTGTGCAGAATGTTTCTTCAACTACTAGAAGATTAGAGAAGATGAGAAGGTATAGTTCGCCTTTTTCCACCTCAAACAAGAGGCCATTCAATAGTTTTAGTGGTGGGAAAAGAGCCAAGGTGCAGTGACATGGCGCAGTATGTGGAAAGTTCTTTGTATTTGGTTTGGTCCCACTAAATATGAGGACTTTAATGTGTCCCTATCCCATGTTTGACAAATAGGTACCCTCATCCTTCAAGAATTTTATGTTGGTCTAGAGGGAGGGCATATAGGATTTGAGTAGACTTACTTCTGCCTTAGTCTTTCTTTTTATTGGAATGGTCTTAAGAAGAATGTTAAGAGTTTTGTGGATGCCTGTGATGTTTGCCAACACCACAAGTATTTCACCCCATCACCAAGTGGTTTACTTATACTCCTGCCGATCCCTTCTGTAACTACCCGACCCAAAGTAAAAATTAATAAGTTAAATCATTTTTTTAAAAGTGGTTAACCAAGTTAAAGATCTATAGTTCATTCCCACTTATAAACATGATATTATCCCAATAGGAATTATATGTTGGACTAAGTTCAGGGATCTCACAATCAACCCACCTTAGGAAATTTCGTCATTGAAATTCCTGCACTTGACCTGTTGCTAGCCCTAACCCCTTCTTTGGCTCGTGACCGACAATCTAACTAGCGTTTGTAGTCCAACCCACCACAAGTATTTCACCCTATCACCAAGTGGTTTACTTATACCCCTGCCAATCCTTTTTGTAACGACCCGGCCCGAAGAGCAAACTAATGGGCTAAGCCATTTCTTTAAAAGTGGTTGACTAAGTTAAAGATCTATAGTCCATTCCCACCTATAAACAAGATATTATCCTAATAGGTATTAGATGTTGGGCTAAGTTTACAATCAACTCACCTTAGGAAATTTCGTCCCTTAAATTTCTACACTTGACCCATTGCTAGCCCCAACCCACAACCTTCTTTGGCCCGTGACTGATAGTCTAACCAATATCTGTACTCCAGCCCACCATAAGTATTTCACCCTATCACCAAGTGGTTTACTTATACCCCTGCCAATTCCTTCTGTAACGACCTGACCCAAAGTGCAAAATAATGGGCTAAGTCATTTCTTTAAAAGTGGTTAACCAAGTTAAAGATCTATTGTTCATTCTCACTTATAAATAATATCTTATCCCAGTAAGTATAAGATGTTGGACTAAGTTGAAGGGTCTCATAATCAACCCACCTTAGGAAATTTCGTCTCTGAAATTTCAACACTTGACCCATTGCTAGCCCCAACTCATGACCTTCTTTGGCCCATGATCGATAGTCTAACCAGCGTCCGTAGTCCACCTCACCATTTAACACAAAACCAGGTTACTCTGATATCATTTGTAACGACCTAGTCCAAAGTGCAAATTAATGGGCTAAGTCATTTTTTTAAAAGTGGATAACCAAGTTAAAGATATATCGTCCATTCTCACTTATAAACATGATCTTATCTTAGTAGGTATTAGATCTGGGACTAAGTTGAGGGATCTCACACATTCAGTCATTTGGACGAATATTTCTATGAATTTTGTTGAGGGGCTACCCAACTCTAGTAGTTAGTGCTCTATCTTGGTGGTGGCAAATCGTTTGAGTAAATTTTGCTATTTTATTCCACTTATCTCTTTACGGCTAAGCAAGTGGCTAAATAGATTGTGGACTGTGTAGGTACAATCCATAGCATGCCAGAGTCTTTTAACATTGATCTCTGCTCTGTAAAACCCCAAAAAAAATAATTATGTTATTTTATTTAGGGTTTTATAAATCTTATAACGAATCATAAATAATATTTAATTAAATTAATTCTTAAAAATTAATATCATAAATTATTTATTATAACCTTTAGAGTATCTGTATAATGGTATTTATGGATAATTTTAAATAAGTTTTATTTATTAAATTTTTGGCATTGGAAATCGTGAGTACAATTTGACACCCATTCATTAGTCAATTTTTTTGACTTTTTGTTATCATGCAAATAATTAGTATTTAATTTATATAGGTGTAATTACGTGCTTTTTTGTAAATATTTAATGTAGCGACTTTTTGAATTCCACGCTCATTTTTCTATATAAAGGAGAATTGTGTTAATAGTAAATAAAATATCAACTTGATATTTTGCGAGAATATTTGGCTCACAAAGTGAAGACTTTTTAAAAAGTTTCATTCATATTAGGAATGTATGTCATAGTTACGGGTGCCTCATTATAATTTCAAATTCGTATAATTACTCAAATGTTATATATTATTGTTTGAGAGTCTTGGTCACTATGAACCCACATTTGACCACTATGCGCCAAGCGCAACTGGGGTCAACAAATTGTAAAAACCACAAAAAAAAAAAAACTTGAGTGGTTGAGGTTAGGTGGAATTGTGTGAGAGTTATTGTCTCCTCTTAGTTGCTACTTAAATAATTGCAATGAGTTGTTCATGATGTGTGTGTATGATTGATGTGCTATGTGTTTTCTTCAAGTTAGGTTTCTCATCTTCTCACTCTTACTTGAACCAACTTATTCCTTGTTTGAGTATATCTCCTTCCTCTCTGTCTCGTTGTTTTCTCTCCCTGCATATATATAAAGATGTTATGTCTAGGTGTTGCTGTTTTCTTCTCTTGTTGAGGGCGTGTTGATTTGATTTTTTTTTTCTTTCTGTTTGCTGCTCCTTGTGTTGGTGAAGGCATTGTGATATTTCACTTTGGGTTATCTGGTTGTTCAATATCTGTTGGGCAATTAGTTGAAGGAAAGGGGTGTCATTTTCTTCACTTTTGGAATCCACAACGTCCTCCTTGGACTTTTGGTTGGCCTTAATTACTACCCACGGGTGCAAGCAATGTATGATGATGTTTTCATGCTTGTTTACATGGTCCTCACGTGGCTTGCCACATTTCACCTTGTTGCACATATTTTAATAGGTATCCTTATGCCCATTACCTTGGTGCTCGACCTTTTTTTTTCATGCAATTGATCGAGCGCATAGGTGCCACACCAGAATTGTTTTATTCTTATTTTTATAGGTTATTAATGGTGTTGCTTCATATTGTGTTATTGTATGTTAACAAATATTAGAGTTAATCATGATCTATAGATGATTGTTAATGATTACAGTTAATAAATTAATGAATGACATGTTAATCTATACATTAATTAGTTATTATTAATTAAAGTAATGAAAATGACATCTTTATATCTAAGTATGTTAATACGCGTATGTAATTGTGGATTTAAATTATTAATCGAATTAAAATTATAATTAATACTATATGAGTAATTTAAATGTTGTAAATTTATATGAGTGTATTAAACTTATTACATAAATATTTTGTCAGATGAAATGGGGTTAGTATTAAATTATAGTTCAGTGTTTAAATCATTTATATTTATAATGTCACTAAATAAAATATAAATACAAGAATCTTACGTGGTTGTATTGGTAAATTAAGGTATGAACTATTGAATATAATAGTATAATGATCGCAAGAATCGTAATCACATGTTTACAATAAATAAAGTTTGAACCATTCCTGATTTAAGTAATTTAAAATAATCGTACGAATGATATTTTTTAAATTTTAATACAAGTTATATTAAACAAATGGACACGACTATGTAAAGAATCTTAGGATACTTATATAGAGTTAGTGAAAAGTTAATAAATTAATAATAGTATATATATATATCCAAGCTATTATTAATGGACTAAGTAATTATTATTTATTAATTAGAATTAAAGTATGATAGTGATTAGAAGTCTAATTGTTAACCTGAATTTCTAGGACGATAATTAATGCATCAATGAAAGTCCTCTAATATCACAAATTAAATACATGATAGTAAGTTAATAATTAATTTATCATTTGCTAATAGTGAATTGTAATTAAATAATTAATTTAAAACGTAAAGCTTGACCTAAATGATTTTGTCACATAAATAATTAATTAACTTGCCAGACTTGTTGTAAATTGTGAAAGTTTAATGTTTAATATTGTTGAATACTGTATGCTTCATATTGTCGAGTTTTAATAATGATATATTTAAGTCATTTAGTTACATGTATTTCTATTCGAATCCTGTATTTCTCGATCAGATTAGGATCATTGGTCACGGTTGCTAGTTCACTTACGAACTATCTAGGTCTGTATAATTATTTGAAATATTGTATTTTCTCTTTTTGGCAGCCCTGGTCGGCCTGAGCCTAGATTCGACCACCATGCACTAAGTGCAGCCGGGGTCAAGGAATTGACTCAGTCCGACATGGGACCGCATCTTTAAAATTACTGGAAAGATGAAATACCTGCCCCAGGCTGAAAGGGGTGACTGGATGCAATGGCGCAAGACGACTCATTATGCACTTGTGGTACCAAGAGGGTGAGTCAATGACAAACATCGGTACATATAGGCCGTGGGCCACGTAGCGTGTATGCGCATGCATGGGATGGTAGCCAGATAGGGTGGCCACCCCTCGTGGCATAATAAGAGCTCGACATAGACTCATAATTACTAAAAGTCTTATGAAATAACTATAGGGATAATATTGACTTATTTCGTTTAATTATACGACTTAGTGGTTTTATCACTAACGCGGTTCTGTGACCGTAGGTGAATAACTTCGAACTCATGATTAAGAGTGTGGTTGATGGTTCTTTTACCAACCTCAGTTTGGTGAATTGATAATAAATTGAACTTCATTTTATTCTCTTGTGTTATTAATATGGCTATGGGAAACGGTCTGAGACTGTGGGACATTTGCTCAAGTAGTTAATTTATTTTATGTATTGATGCATGCTATCATAACATGATTTATTTTTATGATTAATAAATTTCTAGATTTATTTGTCATGCTATGATTCATATTCTTGAATATTGTTTTACATCGTTTATATTTTTTAGCAACACCCGGATAGTTAGGGCGGGTCGTTACACGAATTGACTCAATCCAACACAAGGCAACACCCTCACAATGTTATATATTCCTATTAGGGAATCAATCTTTGTCGGCCTGAGCCCACATTCGACCACCATGTATCGATTGCAATCGGGGTTAATGAATTGACTCAGTCTAACCTTACAATGTTATATATTCCTATTTGGGAATCTTGGTTGGCCTAAGCCCATATTCGACCACCATGTTTTGAGCACAACCGGGGTCAAAGAATTGACTCAGTCTGACATAGGGCAGCACCCTTAAAATACATACCCCCATGTTGAAAGGAGTGACAGGGCGCAATCGTGCAAGACGACTCATTATGTATTTGTGATACCGAGAGGGTGAGTTAATGACAAATATCAGTAACTATAATCCAAGGGCCACATAACACATGTGCGCATACATGAGATTATAGCTAGATGGAGTGGCCTCCCTCCAACATATTAAGAGCTCAACATAGACTCATAATCACTAAAAGTCGAATTAATGATGTTGTGGAATATATTAATTTTTTTCTTGTAATTATATGATTTAGTGTTTTTATCCGCAGGTGTGAGCATAAAGGATGGGTAAAGTCGGAACAACTAGAGGACTTTTTTATTGGACTATTCTTTTTTCTAAACTCTTTGCATGACAATGGGATTTTGGTTCAGTTCATGGGGCTTAGATTATTCCGAGCTTATATTATATTTTAAAATGATTGAAAATTAATAGAAAATTAATTTACGAGACACTTAATTCGTATAATAATACTTGGCTCGTGGCTCGGAACGGGTGGGTCGTTATATGCTCAGTTTTTCTTAGTGGTTGTTAGAGAGAATTTTTCACGATAAAAGGGACGACTTTCAAGATGAGTACAACAGATCACCCACAGAAAGATGGGCAAACAAACATGTTGAATCGCCGCTTAGAGACATATTTACAATGCTATGTCAGTGACCACCCTAAACAGTGGTCTCACTTCTTACCTCAAGCACAATTGTGGTATAATATCATCTTTCATTTTGCTACCTGAATCACTCCTTATGAGGTTGTTTTTGGACGTCCCCCTCCCTTGTACCTAGATATATCCTAGGGAGTTTCGTCGTTGGTGAAGTGGATCATCAGTTGAGGGATCGTGATCAGGCCTTGGCACTCTTGAAGGCTCATTTGGCTCACACTCAAAGTCGAATGATAGCATAATATGATCTCAGGCGGAGTGACATAATTTTTTCAATTGGTGATATGGTCTATTTTAAGTTCAAACCCTATCAGTGACCTTCTCTTCACCACTAGCTAATCAGAAACTTGTTGCCCGACTCTATGGTGCTTATAAAACTTTGAAGCGTATTGGAGAGGTGGCTTACCACCTAGCAATGCATGATGGAGCAATTATTCACCCAGTCTTCATATGCTCAAGCTTAAGGGTCAGATCATTACTTTTTCTATGGCTTCTCTAGACTTTTTTTGTTTTGTTGTTACAGTGAGTTGGACCCACTTTCAAGAGCTATTATAGATCATCATTGTGTGCGTCGCAATTGTTGGCTAGTCAAAAAGTACCTTTTTTGATAGCACAAGACTTTCCTTGGACGATGCTACATGTGGGCAGATGCTTTGAATTACACCATCACTTTCTAGACTTTTGAACCTTAAGGACAAGGTTCTTAGGGGGAGGCATTATTAATTATTTTTTCATATTTCATTATTATTTATTTTTTAGATTTCAATCATCTAATAAATTAAGCAAGTTGTATAAAAAATTGTAATAATTAATAAGGTTGTTGGTTGTTATGGGTGAGTTGGTAAAATCAAGAGAGTATAAATATGTATAAACTCTTTGTGGAGAATTAATCAATAAAAAATATTTTCAAATAGAATTTAGAATTAGTTTTAGATAATCATCTCTTTCAGAGCGGATAAACGATTAGAGATGGTAATTTGGTAAAAAAGGGTTTACAAAGACTATCAATTTCTTCTTTAGAGAGAACACCGGTTAGCCACATGTTGCCTTCATTGGTAATAACTATATAAAAAAGATGCTCCAAACTTGCTAGAACTCCACTTCTTTTCGTATTCATGGCTTGGCCCCAACTTACCAAAAATGCTTTCTCAATCTGTTTTTGATCTTCAGTGAGAGCACCATCATGAAGTTTGATAGCATTGGTTGTGATTTGGCTTCTTTTACATGAACTTTATTGCGAAAATACTTTGTATTTTTATCTCCGCACTTAATGTTCTCATCATGGCATTCTTGTTTACAAAATATTTCCTGCTTCATAAGTCTTCTACCACCATCTGGGCACGAAGATCAGTTCCATGGTCATTTCCTTGGATGAAAGTGGTAGCCAGCATTTCTTGCATTATAGATATTTTCTTATCAATATTTTTGTATTTTTCACGGTCCCATTTATCCAAAGCTGTTTGCGTATCTTTAACTTTGCCATGAAAAGAACGATTCACAAGTGATTGACAAGAATCAGACCAAGCTGCCTTCAAAATTGAGAGAAATTCTTCATCAACGGACCAGGAGTTGCCGAATCTCAACCTGTTCCTTCCTCTAGGTTTAATAGAAGACCAATCAACAGTGGTAGACGATTAGATAAACTTTCCTCCAACTAGTATTTTTGTTCCTGCCAAAACACGAAAAGTTGATAGAATTTGGCCAAGCTAAGATAAGACATCCTGATTTACCTTGGCTAGGGACAAGAACAACAGATTAAGATGATCATTTTCGTTTAAAATTGTGCACTTTCTCAGCAGGTATTTAATTCTCGATGATAAATAAAATATCAGGTATTTTACTTATCATTATACGCCATATCTCTTGCCAAAAAGTTTTCTGGCCTGAGCTACTACAGTTCGAAAGATGAGATCTGCATTGTATTTGGAGCATTAGGTGAGTTGAGTTGAGTTTTGTTCAATTCAAGCTCGGCTCATTTAGCTTCAAATTCACGTCGAACTAATAAGTAATTGAATCAATTCGAGTTTGAGTCAAGTTTAAATTAACTTGATTCGTATTTACTAATAATTTGGCTTCAAATCTAAGTCGAACTAATAATTAATCAAATCAATTTGAGTTTGAGTTGAGTTTTAACTAGTTTGATTCATATTTATTATACCTTTCTTTCATATCATTTATATTAAAATTTATTTTATAATTAAAATATTTCAAATCTAACTTGATTACACATAAAAACAATTTAATCATGCATACTTTTATTTAAAATTATTATGATACATTAATATTTTAATACTTCAATTAAATTTGTATGAAAAAATTTTAGATAATTATGACAAAAAAATCTTATTTATTGTATAAAATATTAAACTTCGAGTTGACCCGAGTTGGGTAGGTATAAGCCCAAGTTTGGCATATATAAAGTTATAAATTGAGTACGTATAAGCCCAAGGTTTGCTCAAATCATAGTTTTGTGCAGGATTTTTAGGCGGTGCAAGATATATTCGTGGGTTGACCTATATTTCAAAATTGAAAATAAAATGTATTATTAAAATTTTAAAATATATTATATTATAAATATTTTATTAAATACCAATTAAAATATTAAAATTTTCAACAAAAAAAATTTTGTAAAAATTTCATACTGAAAAATTAAATACTGATTGAAACAGTACAAAAGTTTAAAATATACTAAATTTTGTACTAAATTTGGTACGCGGTATCCCGGGTACAAGAGATATAATATTGTATTTAAAATTATAATTCCAACAGCCTCAAATACCAATCCCAAACTAGAAAACAGTTGGAAAAGGTTCCAAGCAGAGAGTGGGTTTCCATACGCACTAAAGATGCAGAGGTTGAGGAGGGCTTTGCTCCCTCCATGTCCACTACAGCAGCAGCGGCAAATAGGAACTTACAAACACTAAAACCAACCAAAATCCCAAAAGGTTTCCGAGTAAATCACAAACCCTAGTATGTTATAAACTCCATTTTGTCCTCATTTCAATGTTTATTCGTTCTTTCACTCGAAAATAGATTCATCTTCTACACCCAAACCGTGCCACCGCAGCTTCGGCAGAGCTCCCCAAAAATATTTATTTATTTATTTATTTATTTATTAAAGGTTCTTGATTCGATTCATGCGAACTTTACTAAACAATTGGAAAATCGATACATTACCAAAAATATGGGATTTTGGGAATTTTCCCCTCATTTGTTTTAAATTTTTTTAATCCAAATTAAGCTAGGTTTTTATCCTAAAGTCATATGGAGAAAACCAAAAACCAAAAATCAAATTGAAACTGAGGTTTGTCATTCGGTTCCGAACTAATTCAGCACAGTTTTTGGTTTGGCCGTAGACAAATCAAAATGCATATTAATATTTTGGCTGAATTAAATGAAATAACCAAACTTTTTTAAAAATATTTTAGAATCATGAAATTATTTTATTTTGATAATTTTTTTGTTTGATATGCTTTATACATTTGGAATTACTTATTAAATGATTACATTTATTAAAATGATGATATAATTTTGATTAAATAATTGAATTAATCTATTTTTTATATCCTATTCTATTATGTAATTCTATTATTCGGTTACTGAACAGACCGATTTTTTATTTGGGTCAGATTGGTTTAAGAAGCAACCAGTTTGGTTTCAGTTAAGAAATATGGCTACCGAATATAATTGGTTAGGTCAATTTGAAATGAACCACCAGTTGCTCACCCTTACTTAAAGATAAGCATTTCCTGTATTTTTGTGGTCTCTGGTCGCCTTCATTGAAGCAACATTATAAACTGATAGATACCGGATTTAGCGGATAAATATAAAATGATATACAACATCTAAGCTGACAAATATACAATTTTATTTAGATATAAAAACCCAACTTCTTGATTGGATTCTAAGCATATAAAAAATCTTGGATTAGAAGGTAAATATAAAAAGTGAAATTGTCTTAGAGATGTCATTCAGCAGTATGGAATGTGTAT
>JAVDBV010085657.1:1882-21284 GCA_032619315.1 Piper longum | reverse complement strand
ATATATCCTCTTATACAATATTTCAATTACTAGTTCTACAGTTATCTAGCTAGCAAATTAAAATATTTAAGAAGATAGCATTTATTCATTAATTATTTCACCGAGAAGCTATGCCAAAACAACGACTTTATTTGTATTATTATTATTTATATAATAATCCGTACGCACCAGTAGTCAAGAATTATATCAATTTGATAGTAAGAAACGTAACGGGAAATTATATATATTTAACATGCACCCAGTATCATCCTTATATTATATCGGTTCATAATATTTAACTCGATTCTGTCAAGCATTGCCAATCATGTAAACTACTTTTCCTGGCGTTTAATATTGGCCCTTTTAAAAGTTTTTTTGACAATTTAATAGATATTTATCATGGAAAATATAGTACTAATCAAATTAAATGGTAATATAAAATTCATTACCCACATCATTCTAAGGAAGTAATAACTCATGATAGATTACCAAGAGACGATATTTGTGAAAAATATTTTTTAAAAAAAAAAAAGAAAAGAAAAAAGAAAACATTATGCGAATGAGACAAGTGGTCATATTGAAGGGTCCGGTCAAAAGTATCTCTGCCAGTTTTAAACGTTGACGAAACCGGCTCTATGGAGTTATCATTACGGCATTACCTCTCGGCCTTTCATTTGTAAATATATTTGATTATTTGTAACGCCCCTCCGCCCTAGGCCCCACGTGAACTTCGAGGTCCCACTTCTCAATCCGGATGGGCCCATCTAAATTGGAGTACAGGTGGCCCAATTCTATTGGCCATCGTTATTTTCAAATAATAATTAGTTAATTAATACTTTCCATTGTTTAAATAAAAATAAATAAATAAGTACTAGCAATGTATAAAAAAGAAAATCACATTTTGCCAAAAAAAGCCAAATCTTTGCTTCAACACCCAGTCATAAATTACCAATTAAGCATTGTTAAATTTTAAATTTTTTTTTCGTTCCTTCTGTGCGTTGTGCCGTCTTCCAATTCCTGGTGTTGCCCCGTTACACTATGCAACAAAATTTACGATTGGTTTTTACTCTCAATTAAAAAGTTCTCTATGTGGACAAACAAAAAGGCTTCTTACTTTGCGAGGATCTTGGATGGAATTTTATAATATGCCAAACTTAAATCGTTTTTTTTTTGTGTGCAACCCTATAGATATTGATTGAAATTATATATATTAATGACTCAGATTTCTTGGATGCCAACTCTCAGTCCTTAATGAGAGAAAGCTAGCGACTCTTTTCATAAGAAAAAAAACTGAAAACAAAAACAAAAATCATGCAGTAGAAACCTATTCAGATAACAACTTTGCTGCTATCAATCAGGAGGTATAAATTTATTGTTTTTTGATCAAAAAGTATTTTTATATCCATCAAGGATTCATAGAATGTGTAAACAGTACTCAATGGAGAGTAAGAATTTAACAGCTTGATCAAAATGGCTTACAGCGGTGGATTCACTCATTCACATAGTGCATTTACAGTCAAACGATTTTATTAGAATCGTGAAGCCAACGGAAACTGCAGCTAGCATGATAAATTTCCAGATGTAATTATGCACTGTTGATGTTCTTGGCTTGATCCAAATGAAACATAAATTAATTAGCCCTTTAAGCATGAAGCCAGTATACATCTGGAAAGAAATGGATAGTTTAAATTCAAAACTCTGGATCGCAAACAGATTAAAGAGAGGAGGAGGAGATAGAGAAAGATGGGGGAGCGGAGCATAATTTATAGGAGTTGCTGATGATGAATGGTAAATGGTAAAACCAAGAAGGCAAGGAATATGGTACTTGTAAATACCTGAAGGAGAGGATGAGATGAATGATAGTCAAAGCAATTTGGGCAGAGGCTTTGAGTGCACTCCAAGCAGTAAATGTTCTTCTCATTCCTGGTTAAATATTCATGAACATCACATCTGACAAAGAATGTCTCCCCCAACAGTCCTCTTAGCCATGCCGGCTTCACTTCCCCTCCCCCCTCCATCTCTATTCTTTCCTGCTCTGTGGAACTAGCTTCTGCTGTATCTCCTAACCTTTACTCTCCTCCTCTACCATACAATTCAGTTCCTATGTCCTATCCTAGCAATTCATCACGATCCCTACTCTATATATAGAAGAGCAAATGCCCACAATGAAATTAAGAGAGGAATTAAGGGTGAAAACTCGTCACCATCTTCTTGACTGTACTTGAGTCTTATCTGAAAAGCACAAGAAAATTTTCACACCTGTCATAAGATACAGTTACATGTCCACCTTTTTCCCAATTGTTTCTTTCTGGCCCCATTTTCCTCCAAAAAAACAAAGAAAGTGTATTAATTAAAATAAAAAAAACAACCAACGGCATAAAAGCATCACTCCCAAGCGACCGTGTTTTTAATGGCGTTATAATGGACAGAGTTTTACAAGGAGTATGAATGGTGTGACTGGGAAGTAACTCAAGAATTAAAGAAGTTAACATGTTAGCAGGAAACCTCCTCTAAGCTGGAAGCCATGCAGACATGCAAATCTTCTCTCTTTGTTGGACGCGAGTCCTCTTTATGTCCTCACTTGAGAGACGGAGACGGTTGCGTTTTGACTGCTCGCGACCTTTCTTCCTACGTCGGTTATAACTCACACATATTCTTTCGCCAAAAATAAATAAATGCATTTATTAATACATTAATAGTTTTCTACCTCTAACCTCGTATACTCAAAACAAAATTGGCAGGTAGTATTCTCGCGGTTTTACCCCCCCATCCTCGGTGGAAGGCGGGAAGCAAGAGTTACGAATATACGGAAAAATTGGAGGGCATCAAACATTAAGCGAGGAGGGGATTGCCCAACTTTTGCACAAGAATTGAAGATGGCTTCAACATGGCAATCTTCAATCAATGTTTTTCAAATACAAAAATGTTTTGTCGTGAAACTTAACATTATGGTCTTCCAGACATTCAGAACAGTATTACATTACAGACTACTCGAGGAAGAATACTTGACATAACAAAGATGACGATTCAGTGCCCAAATTATAAAATATTTCTGTCGACTTATAATGGTACAGATCCATAAAAGACCACCTCGGCAGAACCAGTCATATAGACATGCTTGTCTTCCTCTCTCCATTCAATTTGCAATGGCCCTCCCGGCAAGTCGACGGTGCATTTCTGTTTTTAAAACAATAGATTGAGTGAAAAGCGAATTATCATAAAGAAGATATTTTCTGTTATCTCGGTAAAAACAGTTATTTTCTGCTCACTCTTTCAGCACGACCCTCAAGAACGGCAGCAACTACAACTGCACAAGCCCCAGTTCCACATGCAAGAGTAGCTCCTGTGTTTGAAGGGGAGTAAAAAGATAATAAATCACGTTATTTCCACTCTGGATACAGACACCGATCTCCATTTTTTGTGAAATAGTTAACCGTGCTATATAGAATCATGGGCCCTCCATTCCTTTCATCTCTAGCTATACAAGTACATGATCAGGAAAAAAAAAGACAAGTGTCCAAAGCCCAAACAAGTGTAATTACAGATAAATATAACGTGTGATGAACAGTTGTTTTATACCATAAAACTGAGAACAGGGTCAATGCCTGACACTGATGGTGGTTGCAACCAGAATAGCCCTCATGAAGTTTTTTTAGCAATCTAAACAACCCCAGTTAGGGTTAGATTCACAACATAATGATAATTTCTGCCTCTTAATGAGGAAATGCAAACTCAAAAGTAATGTAATAATTAGTTGTGTGGTAACCAATCAGAAGCTGTGAATCTAACCCAAATAATTGGGGGAGAAACAATGTATAAACAAAAGAAAGGCATTAAAACTATCTAATGTCTATTTTAGAACAACAATAAACAAAGAAATGGGACAGGAAAAGAAGCTTATAGATTACCAGCCCCACGCTCCCAAACGCGCATTTTTAGATGTGAACGAGAAAAGACCTGGACAAATTCTGCCAAAAAGAAAAGCGAAAGAAAACTTATATTTATGCTATATTCTAAACGCTCAGAGCATGCAGATACAAACACGGTTGGCTACATGACAAACCTGTGTTAGTTCGAGCAGGGAACATTTGGTGATGCTCAAATTTGGGACCAATTTCTTCCAGTTTCAGGTCATCAACAATCAAAGCCTACAGAGAACCATCACAGTGAGAACAGGCTACTTAATGCGTTAAAATTGAGAATTAGTTAAATCAGGAAAATGAGAGAACTGGAAGACACACAAAGGTAATTATAGCAAAATACTACACTCATAACATGCCAAGCTGACAACTAATTCATTAAAAAATAATTATAGGAAGTTACAACTCTATTACAATTACTTATGTGAGAGAACAACAGAAGAGCATTAATCAAAGGAGAAATCATGAAAGTCTGCACTATTGAAACAAGGTTTGCCATCTCGACTAGACCTCAGAGACGGGATGTGAGAAGAATGTTTTCTCGTTTTAATCACTATGAAATCTCATTTTGGTGAGGTGGAGTTAAACCCAAAATCTAGAAGAGAAAGTGTTGAAGTCTGCAAAGTGCAAACACTTAGTATAACTTCCTAACTTCAACAAATTGAACATTGCTCTTAATATTGCCTTCAAACCATCACGCAAGACATAAGCCTTTCAGCTTGGCATACTTCAATAAATTCATAGGATTACTTGCAATGCAACAAATAAACATAAAAATGGCTGTTGCGATTTACAGCATATGAACAACAGCAATGCCGACTTAAGGTAAAAGAAGCAAGCAGTTCTCTTGAGCATAAGCCTCGTTGATTCATACTGATGGCAGAAACAATTTACAACATCTGAATTACAGCCATCCAGATTTAAGGTAAAAGAAGCAAACACTTAGTTTGAGCACAAATACCCCTGATAATATGGCGATGGATAGCAAAACAAAAACAAGGCACCATTTGAAGGAACGAGATGGAAAAGGCAATCAAATCAATCCGAATGTATGCACAAACACAGCCATTACCTTCTACGCAATGCCAAAAGAATTTCATACAATGTCATTCATCCCATCACTAGACGAGATCATCCTAACCAGAGTAGTTAAGACGACAAACCTTCCAAGACAAATAATCATATGTGCCAAATAACTCACCTCCCCGTCACTTTTGGCAAAAGTCACACAGTGAGGGTTTCCCATGCTAACACATGTGACATTCCATGTTGCACCGTCAACCCCTAAATCAGCACAAACAACTGCACCGTTGTTATTAGGAGAGAGCTTGGTGGGAACATCCAATGCGGTGAGTATAGGTTGGCCCATATCGACCTTCACCTGAAAATGCCATAACATAAAGTCAATAATAAAGAAGTGGCAGAAACGACATGAACAAAATGATTGTTGCAAAACATAGAATTGCAGTCGATATAAAAATCCTTACAAGAACGGGCAAGAGCGACTTGTCTTTTTTTTTTTGGAACAACCCTATTCAAGTAATGCTAGTGAAAAATACACAATAAAGGAAACACAAACCATTGATAGACGCCCTAAACTTATCATTTCAATCCATCACATGAGTATTGGAAATATTAGCGTAGGAACAACAAGTTCCCACATTGTTCCCACATACGTCTCTTTACTCGAAATAAAACACGAAAGGGAGCTAGGCTAAGAAATGGAGAAACCTGCCCATCATCTTGGATCTCTGGAACAATAAGGCCCGCCCCAGTGTGGACTTTAAAACTGCAGTCAATACAAGGCTTATGTTTACGAAGTGGAACGAATCCATTAGAAACGAAGTAACTAACGTTTATATCAGAACTAGAGACCATGAGTTGTTTTAACAAATGAGTAAGCGATTCCAATACCTTTGCAAGCCCTGAATATTTTCCAAATCTGCTACAAAGCGTGCAAAACAGCGTACTCCATTACCACACATCTAAAAAACAACAACAATGACCATAAACATATTTATGACAAAATATCCCCATAAAAAAAAACAAAAGAAAAAAAAAAAGCTCAATCAACTCCAATATCCTAAGATACTAAACAATGTAGCTCCAAAGTTCATAGCTGCTCCATTACAAAACTTCCTCGCGTTCTATTACGATTCTAAAAAGCATACTTTTGAAACAAAAAATGAACTTCACAGACACAATATAACTTATAATAATTTATAGTTGAATGAATACATCTACTCTTTCATGCAGATGAACAACAAAGCAAAGACATTTGAGCTACGTATAGATTGACCAAAAGCAAAGCCGAATATACCTCGGGTTCACTTCCATCAGAGTTGAAAATACGCATAGAGTAATCGGTGCCATGGACGCCGGGGAGCACAAAGATCACCCCATCGGCGCCGACGCCAAAGTTGCGATCGCACAGCTTCACGGCCTGCTCCGGCGTCACCTTCGGCTCCACCGAATCCCGATTATCTACCTGCAAGAAAATCATCACCCAAAACTCA
Organism: Piper longum; assembly: GCA_032619315.1. Classification (NCBI taxonomy): domain Eukaryota; kingdom Viridiplantae; phylum Streptophyta; class Magnoliopsida; order Piperales; family Piperaceae; genus Piper; species Piper longum. The sequence continues at coordinate 14,869 of JAVDBV010085657.1, read as the reverse complement.
CCATCAATTCCACGTCTAGGTCGGGGCAACTCTACAAGGCCCAAAAACCCACAAACAAGGGGCAACAACCATGATGAAATCGTTCCCCAGGCCATGCCACTTGACGAAATGCAGAAAGCCGCTCTCTTTCCGGTCAAGGAACGACGACTGATCCATCTTCGGCGCCTTCTCGACCGGGACGGCGGCCTCGGCTGTGCTGCTGGCCATGGCGGCGGCGCGGCAGGCGAGGCGGCGGCGGGGGAGGGAGCGGACGCCGGCTGCCGCGAGGAGGGGGAGGAAAGGTCGGGGCTTTGGGGTGGAGGGGGCTACGGCCGTCGCCGTCGCCGTCGCCGTCGCTGAGGACATGGGGATAGTGCTGTGGTGGGTGGACGGGGAGGAGGGCCGCCATGTTCGTCCCCTTGGGTGTGTTTAAAAAAAACCTGGAGCAGTCCTAATAATAAAAAAATAAAATAAAAACCTCCTGTACAATTAGGGGTGTAAACGAACGTGTAAACGACCTGCTCGCGAGTTTTCTGCGTTTAGCTCGGCTCGGCTCGTGCTCGTACTCGTTATTTTTGTGCTCAAAAAAATACTCGGCTCGAAATAGATAAACTCGTTGAATAACGAATAGAGCTTGAGGAAAGGAGTATTCGGCTCGACTCGGCTCAAAACTCGAATTCGATGTGTTCAAACTCGAAAAAATATTCGACTCGGCTCATCTCGTAAATATTATTAAGGTCATATTGAACTTATATAGTGTTCAAAATTTTTTTTAATCTTATATAAATTGAGCACATAAACATTCGCTATGCTCGAATTTGGCTGGAGCTCGGCTCGAATTCGGCTCGAACTCGGCTCGAATCAAGCCCAAACACCATAAATTTTGAACATGTTCGACTCGGCTCGTTTACATTAAAGTTCGGCTCATTTACATTATAGTTTGGCTAGGCTCGTTTTATAACGAGCCAAACTAAAATACACCCCTACTCGGTTCGGCTTGGCTCGTTTACACCCCTATACAGGATAAAAAAAATCATAACAAAAAAATTTATCCTAAGTAATAAAAAATTAAATTAAATTAAATTCAAAATTAAACTAAAAACTCCAATAATAGGATAAGATTTTTTGTTATGATTAGACTGCGCGGGCAGGGTGCTATTGTGGCGGGAAATTACTCTAGCTTATATATATTAGTGTATTCATGGTTGTTTTGATTTTTTTTAAATAAATTGAGTTCAATAGATTATTATAGGCATATAATGAGGTTTTATTATGTAAAATTATGAATTTAAATAAAAAGTGTGTGAATGTGGTTTACAAATATTAAACATTGTTTAGGTCAAAAAATAGGGAGGTTTTATGGTAGAAATATGATGTTTGCGTGTACATCGTACAAAACAATAATAAGGTTTTCAAGAGCTTAATTAACACCTGAAATAAATTATTTATATTATAATAGGTACGAATATGATTCAAGAAAGCTTTTTCATATTTTTCCCACATTTTTACCCAATAATTAATGGGAAATTAGGGTGCACATTTTAATTATAATGCTTGCCCTGACATTATATATATATATATATATATATATATATATATAAAATAGAGGACTTTTGATACCGCATAGCCAGCGTACCCTTTAATTATTTTACAATATTATCTTTTATATTTTTGGGTTATGGGTTAAGTAGTAACATTTACACCCAATAGGTTAAAATTTTAGAATTGTTTGTTTGCTCGGGTGTGAACAGTGAAGAGATCATCCCATCTACCATCCTACAAATACAAACACTGGGGACGGCTAGCTAGCATGAATCATGCTGTGAAACTACTCGTATGGCTCCTTTCAGTACTACCACAAAACCTACCATCTGATGTAGATTAATAGATACTTACTTTTCCACGTATAAATTTAATTAAGTCCAACCCTAACTGGTTTGTGGGTGCAAACTTCAACAACAAAAGAAAGCAAAAAAAGGGTTGGCCCAAGTGAAGTGATTATATTATACATCTTATGAACGCATGTTCAGAGCCAATCTTTTGTTTATTTATGAATATACATAACACCCGTGCTAAAGAAGCAGTCAATTGAATAGAATCTAACCATTTCATACCATGACAAAGTCCAGGTTACGTGACCAAGGTGCCTGGGCATAAACCATGCCATGCCAGCAACGTATACCGGAGCTAGCTTGTTGCACCCACCTTCTATGTACTTTCGATGTGAACATATATTAATGAACTCTCTTTCAAGTAATCTTATGTATTCTGTTCATATGTGTGTTCTTATTACACATTGTCATTTTTATTTTTGAGTCAAACGAAGCTCAACTCGACATGCGGACCGATGAGCATTCCTACTTATATATATGTTCATTGCAACTGTCCGTTGACATTAATTTGCTTTAGATATGATGTAAATATCTTCTAAATAATATATAATGAAAAAGCTAGGTATAAAGTTGAACGGAAAGATAGTCATCAAATTGGGTAGAGGACCAGGCTTGGTTAGCTTTAGTTAGAAATCGACAAGGTTTGTCTTAGTCTTGATCCGGGCTCTTATCTGCTATATACATATCCTAACACACGAATTAATTAAACCAAATTAAATTAAATACATGTTATTAGTGGAAGATTCTTAAGATGGGCCTCTTCTAATTCTTCCAATTGTTAATATCACACTCATGAAACTATACCAACAAAACTTATTGGAGGATTATGCATCACCACACCACTCACAGTACTAATATATACACCCAATTGTTTAATTTTTAGGCATGAAACCATTAGGATGACATATAGAATTAGCAATAGTGGGAGAAGTTGCCCATCTCTCCAATACTAATAAAGCAAGTAAGCCCACTGTAATTAACAAAGATTACCTTTTTATAAGTCTGATCCTTACCTTAGTAATATATTTTGGCCACCAGTAATTGGAAAATAATGGGATGATATCCCAGTTCCTTGGCCTGGCCTAATCGGACCAAATTCAAGATCAATAATCTACATCATGGGCTTCTGACGTCAGATTGCATGCAGCATGATCATGGGCCTGTGATAAAAATAAAATATACGTTACTTATGCTGTCTTATGCGCGGAGTATATTAAAGATAAGATTTTAATTTTATAGATAAATTTTTATTTTTTATTGAATTAAATTATGAGATAAATGATAATTACGTATTTTTTAGAGATAAAATCTAATTTAGTAAATAAAATCTCATTTTTATCACATAATTTAGTAAATGACTTTAGCTACTCTCCTTTAATAACACAATCGACCGCCTGCTCTTGTTATAAATCTTATTTCTTTGTTCTTACTACAATAACCCTGTGCATGCACCTCATAATATATCAAATTCAAATGCTTAGAGAGTAAATATTCGTAGCGACTTAACAAAAAATTACAACGTAAAATTAGACACTCATAGTATCAATAAAGTTGCTAAAGCGCTACCATTGCTGTTCGGACACGGAATTAGAATATGATTTTTTAAGTATCTCGTCAAGCTATAATAGCAAAAAACTCAATTCAATTTTTTTTTTCAAATTGGACAAAAATACTTTTATTATTTCATCTTTATTGTGATTAAAAAGGCTAAGACTGAAAATTGAGCACCGGTAATATCAATTTTTTATTTTCTTATATTAAATGTCATGGAATACAATTAGAATCAAATGATAAATAGCTCGTCAAACCAATGTTTTCAGGCAAGATATATGCCCTTCATACGAGGTGGAACCGTTGCACTATCTTTAAAAAAGAATCCTCCACGCCTCTACTTCACCGCCTTGTGGCCTCCTTCTTCTCTATATATACACAGAAAAGAAGAACGAAATGTTTTCATGGTGGTCAGAGGTGACAAACACGACAAGAAGCTAGTTGCAGAGTTGCCCAAGAGAAGGCGAAGGTAGCTATCTACCAATTATGGGGAAGGAGGAGTTGAGGATAGACTCGTCGGACTACCGGCTTGAGCTTCTCTCGCCGGCGGCAACTGGAGCACCGGTTGTCTCCTCCTCCGAGCCTTCATGGCGGATCAACTTCAACGAGTTCCAGCTCCCAGAGAGGTCCAGAGATCCTCCATTTTCTCTTCACAGAGCCATCTCCAACATGAGTACGTTTAAAGCTACCTCTGCTTCTTTACTTTACTTTGATCGTGACTCCGAATTTACCATAATAGTTGGTACTAAGCAATTAAGACGTTGATCATGGTGTGAGCAGGGAAGAAGAGGAAGGTTGCAGAGTATTACAAGAAGCAGGAGAAGCTCATAGAAGGGTACACAGAAATGGAGAAGATGAATGAATTGGGGTGCTTGCCAGGGGCTCTCTCAGAGGTTAAGAGCTTGCAAAAATGCATGACTACAAGCTAATTCATGTTTTGATTAAGGGGTCTTTGTTCTATCAGACTACTCTGATGTAATGCAAAATATCTTTATTGGTTTCTTGGAATGCAGGATGAGTTGAAGAAGCTTGAGGTGAAGGAAACAATGGCGATCAGATTGTCCAACATCGCCAATCTGGTGCTCTTCTTAGCCAAAGTGTATGCCTCGATTGAGAGCAGGTCATTGGCAGTCATTGCCTCCACTCTTGATTCGCTGCTGGACCTGCTTTCAGGGTTCATCCTCTGGTTTACTTCCTATGCCATGCGAAAGCCCAACTTTTATCGGTACCCAATTGGAAAGAAGCGAATGCAGCCTCTGGTATGTCGGCTTGCACTTCATTCATTCATTCATTCTTTCTTTCTTTCCCGCCTTTTTACGCGATCATAAACTGGATCATATGGAAAATCGAAAAAAATCGATTCCACTTCTCAGACAATCTATATCATTTTTTTTCTACCTCTACACCCCTTTGAAAATTACCAAATTACAAACTAATTCTTTTACACTTAATTCTGGGATTTGCATGATGATAAATGGAATGTCCTTCATGTGCAAGACTGAGCACTTTATATATGCAGGGTATCATTGTTTTTGCTTCAGTGATGTCTACTCTAGGCTTGCAAATAACCTTGGAGTCAGTCCGAGAGATATTGGCCAAGGTATCAATGAAAACAACAATGTAATTCCAAGTTTAGAAGACTAGAAAATTTTCTTCTCTTATGGCATGATCTGAGATTCTGAGCACGAGTATATATGTTGATATTACAGTCAAAAATTGAGATGGATGCGGAGAAGGAGAGATGGATGATTGGGATCATGGCATCGGTAACCATTGTTAAATATGTTTTAATGGTTTACTGCCGAAGATTTAAGAACGAAATAGTCAGGGCATATGCCCAGGATCACTTCTTCGATGTCATCACTAATTCGGTTGGATTGGCCACAGCAGTTCTTGCAGTTAGGTTCTACTGGTGGATTGATCCTACTGGCGCCATTCTGGTATGCCTCTTATCACCTCAGCAATCTCATTTCACTATGAACTTCCACACCTAAACCATCTTTAGCTACAATCAAATTGATCCTACTGTTAAGATACAATACTCATAAGACTGATCAATAGATAGCAAGAGTGAGGTCTGAGTGCCAAGGCTTTGCCCATGGATGGCATGCTTTACATTTGCAAAGTTTGGTATAATGAATGGGTCTGATCAATCAAATAGCTTTATGTTGATAGGATTTAGGTTGGTACAAACAAAAAACTGTTCGAAAGACCACTGATCCAATGGTACCCATTAGTTAATTAATAACTTCTAATAAAGATGATTTTTTGTTGGGAGAGAGACATGTAATCATTTTTCATTGCCAAAACTACATTAAAGAAATTTAATTTACTTTTATATGAAAACATGCATGCAAAAGTTTTGTTCATGTTGATGCTCCACCTTAGACAAACAAGTTGTGGTTGTGGCTACAGATAGCATTGTACACAATTAGTACATGGGCAAAGACAGTGATGGAGAATGTATGGTCGCTGGTTGGGAGATCAGCTCCTCCAGAATTCCTGGCCAAAGTCACGTATCTCATATGGAATCACCATGAGGAAATACAGCATATTGACACAGTAAGAGCCTACGCAATAGGGTCCAACTTCTTTGTGGAAGTTGACATCGTCTTGCCCGGGGACATGCCTCTGAGCCAGGCTCACAACATTGGGGAGACTCTTCAAGATAAGCTAGAGCAACTGCTCGAGGTGGATAGAGCTTTTGTGCATGTTGATTTTGAGTATATGCACAAGCCAGAGCATGCTAGCAAGTCGTGATGATCAAAACTGCTCGCTCTGGTAAAAAAATTTTCAAGCAATGAGTGTTAGTATCTTATTTGTTGCTGTGGTAAGCAAATAGAAATGACTACATCGGTAATTATATGTAGGCTAAAGACTGTGGAATGCATGGCTGTTACATCATTATTCATAATAAAAATGGTTGATTTTAGTGGCCCAACCAAGGAAGGTCATACGTGGGGGAGAAAAGTAAGGAAGCTTATATATATATACACTCATAGCAGTCTAAATTCACTGCCCCAACTTGGCAAGAATTATCTATATTATCTCTACAAACGTATATTTCATTAAAGTTTCTAATCTTCACACAGATATAATAATAAACCAAAGCTGTACACAACTCTAGAAGATTTGCATAATTTGTGTGTTAAGAAGGGTGTGTGCTATCCCCTAGCACCGAGAAATGCTCAAATATTTGAAGCTCGACTTGACCTGAAATGACCTCTCCACCATTGCCACAGGTCCACAATTGTTTGTTTGTACCCCGTTAATCAAGACATTGTGGGTTGCCTTTTTGTCTCGGGTCAATTGTATAAGTAGATTTTGAAGTTGTTCCGTGCCATCGCAGGTCATTAACTTGTCGTTAACATTGGTGCAAAAATCAGTCAATTTTATAGAGCAGGCCGGTTTTACTCCGCTAGAATGAAAAACTAATTAAAATTAAATAAGAAATGATAATTAACTATAAGGCCTTATAATTAAAATTAGTTGTAAAATTGATGAGCAAGTAGTGATACATAGATATATAATACTAGTAGCATTCATTAATTATTGAAATTTTAAAATTATCATAAAAGGTATTAAAAATATAATTTGTTTATATAATTGGATCTTATAATAAATTAACTTTAAGACATTACAACAAATTACCGCTCAACAAATACGTAAAATTGTTTTTAAAGAAAATTGGTATGAATGGGCCGATTGAGGCCGATTCATGGATCGCTTTAACAAGAGCGGAAATTGAGTGATTTGTGAAGTAACCTTTTTCTCTTGTATTTTCGTCAGGTCGTTCTTTGGCAGGCGGTCATAAAGTAAGCAGAAGCACCATAACACACATCAATCGAACTAAACCATCATTTTAATAGCTGAACAAATCTCAAAATTTTTGTTTTCCTAATAAATGATTGGTAACTAAAATCAACCATTTATTTTTTACCAACGAGAAGACATTAAGTAAAAACATTAATCCTATTGGAAAACCTTTCCCTTAATATCCAGTACTGCTGACCCTCGTAAGCGCCCCCATCCTCCATCTCTTGAGTCTTCTTCCTACTCGAAACAGATACCCAATGTTTGGTTTCATAATTGGACCTGCACCCACAATAGTAATTCTCTGTACTCCAATAACTCAGAGGAAGCTTCAAAAAAATGGCTTTCGTTAACTAAAGCTTTACATTCAACTCATCTTAAGGGCCGGAAGAAAATAAGAGGGTGATTCACCATTATCATTTTTAACTCATTCCATATGTCAGAATTCGTGTATATGTCATCTACGTTCTTACTTAACTTGAAGGCGCAAGGCATAATCATGGAAATAACATGACTGGAAGCAAGTGTGCTACTTTCACCGTTGGGATTTTTTGTGTGCTCTTACTAACCATAAGCTAGTCTTCTTTTTTTATTTGACACCTCCGATCTAGCAACATATTTTCAGTTTTGGTAAGTCCATTGGTGTAAATGGTTGCCGCAATGCAACATGTGCAACTCCAACTCGTGTAGGTGACACGTTTGATAGATTCTTTAGTGGGATGGTTTCTAAAGGTGATAAAAAGGAGGTTAAGTAGCGTTGAATAATCATCTAATCTGAATTTGTGTGCTCAAATTCTGTCACTAACTCGTGAGCTAACTGGATGTATTGAATTGATCGATCAGCACGCTACACTATCTGTTAAGTCTTAAGTGGATTGATGTGGGTCAGTCGAATGCTTAATAATAGATTCAATACTTTGATGATAAAACAAGATGATACTGATGATGAAGGTCATGATGATTTTAAAGTTGAACATGAATCTTTATAACATATGTGATGATGTGTTAAAGATCGAAGTTACAAGATTAAATGATTTTAGACATGATAATTATTTGAATGATTGGTTTTGGACTTAAAATAAACTTCGGACATGAATTTGATTAAGAGAACTTGGACATGATCAGTCACGTGGCCTTGGATTTGGTCAAAAGGACTTATCTTGGATAAATGTTGTGGTCAAGTTCTTTAGGTCAATTATCTTATTAACATAAATTGGTTGGCTATATCACAAGATTAGTAGTTGAGTATTTGAAACAAACCTTAGAATTACTTCTTGAACTTATAGAAGAACTATTTAGACAATATTAAAAAGTAAATGGTGTTATTTGAATTTGAATAAAGTGGATGAAAATTTATATTTTTCACTTTAGAAGTCCTAGTTCATTGAATATGGAATTTGAATTTGAACTAAGTGGTAGAAAACAATGAAGGTCATAGTAAACTCATACTGGACATGATGTTATGGACATGAAGTTTTAGACTTTAGTTTTGATTTTCGGAAAATACTTTGGTGGATGAAAATTTTAAATGGAGTCTAAAGATTTGAATAAGTTTGAATTTGAACTTAAGTGAGAAATTAATGTTAGATTTTGGGGGAATCCTAACATTAATGACTCAAGTGATTATAAATTTTAGATAAACTATAGACTTATTTGGCTATAAATAAGAATTTAGATTATGTTGAGAAAGAGGAACTTCAATTTGATAATCAAGAGAGGAAAAAGAAGTTAGAAAATTGGAAGTTTAGATTAGATATTTTTTGTTAAAATTATATTTTCTAACTTTTCAACTTTTGAATTCAAAATAGTATACTACGATAAGTTATATTTATACATCTTGAGTGATTTTATTATAAAAAATCATGTTAATCTTATGAGTATATTTATAAACTAATCGATTGTAATTGGTGAGTGTGGAAAAAGTTGTATGTTTGTGTTAGTGGTTAGGTTGTGCTCTTTGCGAGGAGAGGTGTGATTGTGGTAAGTATCAGTGTTAAGTGGTTATGAAATCAAGCTTGAGGCCAAGTGGTGAAAGACAAGTGGGCGGCTTATGAAGTCAACTCGAAGGGTGAGCTTGGTGAAGGACAAGTGCACATGTGAAACCGACTTAGGTTAACCTTGGTGATGGACAAGTAGATAGCTTGTGAAATCAGGTTCAGGTAGAACTCGATGAAGGACAAGTGATTGTAACACTTGTATTTATAATAATCAGTTTGACCATAATAAAACATAAAAGATGAAAAAAAAATCTTAACCTATTTAAAAAAAATTTGTGCAGTGCTTGTATTACTTACTTTACTTGGATTGATCTACTTGGTTAACTTACTTATTTTAAATCTTAAGTATTATTTGACAAGCTAGCCAACACATAAGATCTATTAAAAATTTGTTAATTAATGTATTGTTTACTTGTTAGATTCACACTCACATGTTTCAGCTAAGTATTTAAAGAGTAAATCACTTTATATTTCACTATCAATTTTATTCGTGGTTGAACTTTTAAATTCTATCTTCCATCCAATTCTTTCAATATCATGTTACCTGTTAAATTTCTTGTCGCCTCCCTTTTACTTGTTGACTTATCTATAGGTGAATTTTTTTGAAAAGATGTGGCAACCCAGACACAACAAAGGGAAGGATAGGGGAGAAGAATAGATGGGGGAGGTGGGATGGGTGTTTGTGTCTGACAACCCACTAATTGGGATATGTAAACATTAAATCTGATTTCCTTTGTTATGTATTTACAAGATGAATAAAAGTGCAAAGGATAGAAGACATGCCCATTTAACGGAAAACCTTCCCACTATGAGGAAAATTACAACCCAAAACAGAAGTGAAACCACTCCTCCAATATATGAGTGAAAACTACTCCAAGATATATGAGTGAAACTCACTCCCCGTATAAATTATAATTATATAAACTTATTACAACTACGGTTAACCACAATGAGACAAAACTCACCTGAACAAAGATCAATTACAAATGGTAGAGAACTTTGAGAAATTGACAAGTGTTGTTCTCGGTGAAGCAATTGCACATGAATGATAATTTCATGTAAAATCCAATAATAAGTAATTGTTTACTCCTCACAATGAACAACATGCATATTTTCCCACAAATATAAGTCAAATCTTGGCAACCCCTTCTTGTCCCCTAAAGATCTCAATCTGAGATCAACCTGCTTCTACAAAGCCCTTTGATGTCTCACTTGCTCCGATACTTCTTTGAGGTCCATAACTGGTCTCTCTTTTGGATCAATCGTCTCACAATGAGATCCTACAAGCATTCAAAAGCTCCCTGACATTTTCTTAAGGCATAAAGCCTCCTCCATAGAAGAACGCATTCCTTTAGCACACTCTCTCACTTGAAACCTTTCAACATATCCATATCCATAAAGAAGAGGTTGAAATGAAAGTGAAATTTTGATAATTAAAAAAAAATCAAACTAAGTAATTTCATGGAAGTGAAATTTTGATAATTAAAAGTGTCAAAATTGAAGGTGAGGTTGAAATGAATTTTATAGTTATATATAAAATGACAAAAAATTATAATTTTCAGTTAAATTGATAAAACAATGATTACGATAGAACTTCTACCACTCTCATTTATATTTAAAGCCGATTTATTTAATTTAAACAAATTTTTTATATATGGTAAATGTTAAATTCTTCATTATTTTTGTTCTATTTAATTTATAACGAATGGTAAAATAGTAAATAAAATAACCATTTACAACCCTAACCTGAAGATCTCGTTTCATGATGAACTTCCACAGTTAAAACATCTTTAGCTACTATCAAATTGATCCTGCTATTTATTAGATTACAACACTCATAAGATTGATCAATTGGTAGTAATCTTTCTAGTTGGATGCTCAAATATTTTAGTAGCTGGACTCAGTATCTATGTGTAGAGATTTTACCCATGAATGATTTGTTTTACATTGTAAATATTTTAAAAACAGATCTGTTCATGAAAAGTTTGAAAGAGCTTACAACGTCAATGAAGCAAATGGTATATGCCCATGGTAACCTATGGGCCTGATCAAACATAGAGCTTTATGTTGATTAGGCTTACAACAAATTAAAAAACTGTAATTATGCCCGCCGATTATTTTTTTTTAATGATACACAAAATAACTTCCTAAGCTGTTTAAGATTAATGTGATCAATTTTCATTGCCAAAATGACTTTAAATAACTTTAATTTGCTTTAAAGTGAAACATGTAAAAAAAAAATTCATGCTGAAGCTCCACCTTAGACATAAGCATGTTGAGGCTCTGGCTTCAGATAGTATTGTTCAATGAGTCCATGGGCGAGAACAATGAAGGGCAACGTATGGTCACTGGCTGGGAAATTAACATCTCCAGACTTCTTGGCCAAACTCACCTATCTCATATAGAACCACCATGAAGAAATACAGCACGTACACACCGTAAGAACTTATACCACTCGGCCCGGTTACTGTTTATCAACCCAATACTGTTCAACTCGGTCGCTACAGTAACAACAACCCGGGTACTGTAAAGACCCAGGTACTATAGCAATCCGGGTATTGTTGCATGGTGGGGCCAATTTAAAATATTTAGCTCGATCATTTATAAACTAAAATAGAGTTTTATAGAGGAGGTCAACAAAAAGAGACGGCAGAAAAGCGACGACTTAAAAGACAGGGAGAGCAACGACGAAGGAATTGGATCAGAAGACGAATTAGCTTTCTCCAAAAGAGTTTTTCTTTATTCTGATTTATTTTTCTTTGTAATTAATGATGTCTTTTTTATCACATATGAGTTTCTTGAGTTTATTTGAATATTTTATGGAGTAAATTCTTTTATAGGATTTTTAATGAAACTTAGTGCATGGATTAATAAAGGTTATTAATTTTTATTTATGTGATTGTGTTTTTGGATCATCTATTTTATTCTATTCGTTAATGTTATCATTAGAGTGGCCACCTATTGATTGATTTAGAGATTTAATCTTGTCTAGAAATAGAAAAAATTAGATTTGTCATTGAATAAAATAACATTTGTTCATCTATTTTAGGTGATTTAAATATAAGATAGAGATATACTCATATGTCTTTGGTAACTGTTAAGGGTAAAACTTAATTTATCATTTTGCATACACAATTTTATAAAGATATAGAAATTAGGTGCGAATGATAAGTTTATGTTAAATCTAAGAGATGTCATAAATAATTAATTCTCATGGTTAATGATTCGAATCTACAATTCATTTGTAAAAATTATAACTTTAATCAAATATAGCACTAAGTGAAATTGAAAATCCTAGGTTTGTCGTCTTGAAATCAATTCATCATTTAACTATTGTAATTTTAGATTAATTTAGTTGTAATTCATAATTAAATCATTATTAAAACTTATTTTCATTTAAGTATAAATAATTAAATTAGTTTTGGTAATTGAGAATTTCTACTACTAATTCCTTGTGGGACAATATTTTCTTATTACTTTTATTACTTGATTCGACACGTGCACTTGCGTTATAATTTCCACATCAGCCTGCTTACCCGCCCGACCGTTTCCGAATCGCCGCCCGCCCGCCTCCCACGTCCGAAGTGCCCGACCAGCCCCCTTGCCTCCATCGCCGCCGCAGCCCCCCTTCCGACCACCCCTCTTGACTACCTCGCCCGGCCGAAGCCGCTGTGGCCCCCGCCACTGCCCTCCGTCATGGCGCCCCCCGGCCTGTCCCAAGCCGCCCGTCGCCCCCCTCCCCCGCCCGCTCGAAG